>JXCR01137351.1:76201-102275 GCA_002079205.1 Phalaenopsis hybrid cultivar | reverse complement strand
AGAACATATGACAAGTATAAGAAAATTATGATATTAATCTGAGACACAGAAGTTCAAATGAAAATATGAGCACTTAAAGCGATGGCTTACCTGCTTCAATAATTTTGTCAACTTTTGCCTCGCTAATTCCTTTAATTTGCAAGAGTTCTTTCCTTGGAGAATATGCAATAGCTTCCACCGTGCAGAGACCAGCATCTCTGAGCTTTTTTATGTCAATTGCAGCTATACCAGACACCTTGTACAAGAAAAATAGATGAACTGGAATTATAAAGCAAACCAGGCACTTATTAATTCGGGACAATGGAGGGATTTATGCGTGCAATCTTATTCCTACATTATATAGAGTTTATTTCCATAATTCTAAAAAAATCAAAATGGATAAAACTTTAATCATTGCTCTCAGGTCCGATCTATTCCTACATTATATAGAGTTTATTTCCATAATTCCAAAAAAATCAAAATGGATAAAACTTTAATCATTGCTCTCAGGTCCGATCTTAATACAGCAATTCTATAATTAATCATTGCGTATATCATTAAAGCAATTTGAGCTGGAAAAGAGAGATTTTCAGAGAACTCCACTTTCCGATGGTCATCATAAAACACGTAGTCTTTAAAAACAGTTTTTTTTTTTTAGATTAAAAATCTTTAATCTCCAATTAAAACAGATTGAAATCATTCTTAGTCTGACTCTTCTTTTATATGTAGAAGCTAACTGAGGAAAAAATATAGCTAGAAAGAGACTGAAAGCCGGTGTTCGGTAGCATACTATTAATAGGATTTAAGGATGAATTTAGCTTAAATCTAGCCAAACAACGAAAAGTATTGAACGTTAAATCCAATGCTCCGTTAAAACAAATTCCACGCAGTCTGTTTTTTCCTGCATTCTGCCTCTTTCCCGATGTAAATTTGGATTTACAAAATCCGATTAAGAGGAGGATTTATTCCATCATCGCTCGCGAACTTCGTTGTCTAAGATAAATTCGGAATTATAAACCTACATAACTAAAATCTAAGTTGCAGCCAAACACCGCCTAAAGAAAGCTACTGGTAAGGAAATCTTGACTCAGTGTGTCTAATGAAATCAATAGACTGTGATATAAGTTTAGGACAGAATGAGAAACATATGCAAAACTAACTAGATGTGCTCAGGTGGCATTGCCCTCAACCTTCTAAATATGGAATTCAAACTTCATACTCTATCTTCTTCCCCCAAGAACTTTCAATGTTAAATGGAAATCATACAACAACAAGGTAGAGTTTTCATAAAAAATTCCATTGACAATTACAGTGAATTAAAGCCCAAAGAAAAAAAGGCAAACAATAAACAAGAACTCGGATAAATTAAGCGGTTCAGTTTATTGTTTGTTTTATTTTTTATCCAAATCACAGTATGAAACGTAGAGAAAACCCACTATGAAGAAACCAAAGGATTACAAAAAGGAGAATAGCAGTGCTTAGCACACTCGAATTAACTTTCTCTCTGAATTTTCCCTCACTTAAAAGACACAAAGAATTCAAGAAAACCTTTCTCAGCCAATGAAAAAATATTTATAATATTTATATAACCAAACAAAGATCAAACCGGATTGTGTCACAACAGCTCCAACAAAGGGAAAAAAATAATTAACCAAGAAAATATCCTAATGAAAGGTAAGTGCAGCTATAGTCATACAGCCATATTGTAGGAAAATTATATATAATTCCTAGAAAATAGAGGTGGGATGAAAAAAAGTAATATATTTCAAAGCAAAATCAAAATTGTAAATTTAAATGGCAATGCCCTCGCTGATTTTGAAAATGCTGGTCATTAGCAAGAAAGAATGTTCATGAATAGACTGTCAGACAAAAATAATAAGCAAATGCCATGGAAATCACACGCATTATCTCAGCTAAAAAGCTAAGCAATCCAAGATGAGTTCTATCAAGAGATAATAAATATATATATTTCATCAAAAAATTCCGGCATACCTCACTGCACTAATAATAGGCTGATGCAAGAGCGTCAGATTGATATTCAAATTGTGAAATATATGTTCATTAATTTACAAGAATTGTAATGAAGAAAGTAATGATGTTGCTGCCGCTTAGTTNTCTTTGAGGCCTGAAGGTGCCCTCTGCATCAATATACATAGCCTTACCTTCACCACCACCTTGATCCAATGGTAGCTATGAATACAGAAAAGAACAAGAACACGTTTGAGAACCATAAGATATAAGGAGAAAATATTTCAGATTAGTCTACTGATGAAAATAATAAAGATATTGCAAATCATAATTGGACACGCTTGAGAAATGGAATAACGGTGAAATTAAAAAACTAAAGAAATAAACCTTTACAATTTGTTTCAAATATTGAAAATGGATACCTGGCAAGTTACACAGAGTGTATGACATAACTGAGTCTTTCCGNCTGCTGCTGCGCCGCCATGCCGAGAAGGGAACGGAAAGAGAGCGGGAAGGAGAGAACAAAAAATCGATTTAGGTATTCAAACAATAGCAAAGAGCGCCAAAAATGCCCCCTTTTCGGACGTTGGGCGATACAATTATATACGAAGCATGAAAGCTTGTTGTAGAAGGAAATGAGAGGTTTCGTCGATCTCGAAATGCCCAAAAGAATGAGAGATGAAAGGCTCACGACGTTGCGTTAGGGTCTGGCTAAATTAGGTGAGGGGTGGGTGTTTTTTTTTTTTTGTGGTGGAAAAATATTACATTCAGATTCTCTGGACGTAGGGTTAGTTCGGAGTGTAATAATTAAGAATATTTTGTTGTGTTATAGAAATATTTCATCTGTGTTATTTGTAAAAAATAAAGTGTTATTCGAGTATTATATGGTGTTATTCGATTATTTACGTTGTTATTTAAATATTTTCTGTGTTAATTGATTTGGGGTTGAAGTTTTATAGGAATATTCTCCCGCGTTACTTGATTTGGGGTTGTGTTATTCCAATAACATAGTGAAAATTGAAATAACACGAGGAATATGACAAATAACACAACCCTTAATCAAGTAACACGGGGAAATATTTCATTAACACCGCAAAATAATCGAATAAAATCATATAATATTCGAATAACACATCGTTTTTTTATAAATAGCGCAGATGAAATATTCATGTAACACAACATGATATTCCTAATTATTACAATCCAAACGTAGCTCTACATTCTGAGTCCTTATGTAAAATTTTATTGTGATAATGTGTCGTTTAAAGTAAGGAAGATTAATATACATACCACTCAATTCTTATGCAATTACATATTTAATGTGTATATGTTGATTCTCTCTTGGACCTATTATCCCTTATAATCACTAAATTCATATAATTCGGGATATATTTTATGGAGGAAGTTTAGTTTAGGATTTCAAAGGGTATTTCTCTCTCAATCGTGGCGAGGAACAAAGAGAAAGATTTAGCTTATCCCCATTTACCTTATATTTATACATTATAAAACATTTGTGGCCTCGCGGGGCACTGAAAAATAAATAAAAGACTACATTATAGGTCGTATTGTATGAGGTTAGCCCTAACCCCCCATTGAAAAGATCTTTGATATGGATCACAAATCATCAATAAATAGAAATTGTTGGCGATAGAACAAAATTCCCTTTCTTCTGTCGCAAATGACTAATCATTGAGCACATTGATACAACTGGATAGATATTGGCTAGCTACGTTAGAGAGTTTTGCCAGTGCGAGTGAGCTCGAAGAGCATGAGTGAACTCAACTAGAGGAGTTCGCCTTAAGGTGTAAGATTAAACAGCTCGATCGAGAGAACTCTCGTGAATGCTAGAGAGCATATGCAAAGGTACTCCCTGAGTACTTATGAGTTGCAAAAAACTCTAGCTTGTTATCCTAAAAAATATCGCTAACAATAATGATTAGTCTAGTCAAGGTTAGGACATCAAGTGCATGATTAATGGGCTTAATCCACTATGCCCATTTTATATTCGGGTTATCATGTTGGTTTCAAGATGTACAACACTAAATTATGTATTTCAATTTTTAAAAGTTAAAATAATAATGTCTCAAATTTGTTATAGAAGATTTATGTGGAATAAACATCATCGGACACTCACCTGTACAAATCATAAAAGTATATAATTTCGTGGTTTACTCGTTATAATTGTTTAGTTAGGGTGGATTGCTTTGCTAGACTAAAAATGTTTAGGACAAATACATAATAGTTTGTGTGTTGTCTTTTTCTAGACTAGGTTTACATGTTATACTTTCTTCGATGAACAACACATTAGTCTTAGCATTCTGAAGTTGTTCATTTAGTAAGCTGTAAATCCTCACCTTTCTAGGCTTTCTCACGATCTTATATCCTGGGATATAAGTCATAAATTTCCAAATAAATTGCATGATTAAAATATCAAATAACTTATCTTTCAATGATGTAAAGTCAAATCATAAGTTTCCCGAAATAACTATTCCACATTGAGCATCTCTCAGTTGATTTTCTCACAATCAATCGAGGAAACTAAACGTTGAAATTCTTGAAAACATAACATCAAATTTAATAGAAAGTTTTCCAAAATGATTGAAGTTGCTTAAGATTTAATTAGTTATAGGGGCTTACGCCAATAAAAGATAGTAACCCAATAATTTAAGCCCTAATCGATCCTTAGATTAGATGGCGGGAAAGATCTGTTGGTATTTTCGCGGACAAAATAAATATTTTAATTTTCTATGTTTGAATATTTGAACTCATTATTAAATGATATGTTCATCTTTCAAGATGACATATTACTTATAATGACGTGTTTAATTATTTAAACAATTAAATACTTGAGATTTTTTCGGTCCTATTTTCAAAATCAAAGCATTTAAATAATAATAATAATAATAATAAAACCAGTACGTTAATACTTTTTAAATTAGTATAATAGTAATAAATTATTAACAATAATAATTACCACGAAACTAATGACTCTCATCAAATAATGGCAGGTGACAAGTTAGTAACTTCAGAAGGCCCAGAGGTTGCCACAAAATAGACACCAAATGATGGTAACTAGAAATTGAGTAGCCAAGGAAGTAGGATAAGTTGCTACATCTGAAAGTGGCTTCTCTAAGGTTAAGCGATTGTGACCATAACATGGATGATTAAAGTAGACCACAGACCATCATACATATTGCAAAGACAAAAGAGCTAGGAGCCAACGCTTGATATCACATCATCATGACAAAGAATCATGATCGAGTAACTCAAAGCTTGGGGCCCATTGCTCAAGTCTCCAAAACCACGCTCGAGACAAACACTAAAGGACCTAACACTTCAAGAAGATAATATTTCTCAAATGTTATTATAAGCAAGTGTTTTGAGTTGAAATTGTTTAGGTTTTCATCGAGTACTGTTAGGTATGACTCATACTAGATAAAAGACAGATGATAGAGAGGAACGGAGCGAGCAAACAAAGAGAGCGAGCATAGTGGAAGATCCCGTGGGTTGGGGGGTGCGGGGGCAACGCCCCCGAGATACAATACACGAGTAATTTGTAATTACATATTGTACTCTAGGGTTATATTTTTGTATTGTTTTGTAACCCTAGGAAGATCCTGTACTATTTTTCTGAATTGAAAGAAAGTCACCGCTTTGCTCTTGAGGACGTGGGCATCTTTGTAAAATCTCGTTAAATATGTGTTCCTTCTAAATTTGGGTTGTTTCTCATCTCTTCGCCCTAAAATTTCTCAACAATTAGCTCTTAGAGGGATTTTCAATTTTAAATGATACATTTGTATCTTTTCCAAGAATATCAACTCTTATAAATATAAAGTATTATATTAAAAAAAAAAAAAANAAAAAAAAAAAAAAAAGACAATTATTTTTATCTATTCTCAAAAGCGGCCTTTGTTTTCTCTTCGTATGCATTCCATCTCTTGAGTGTGATGAATTCAACAACATCTCTTTAAATAAATTCATTGATAATTAAGTTCATCAGAACTAAAAATAATATTTATAACATACCAAAACTTCAATTCATGTAAATAAAATCAACGACAACCAAGAAGCAGAGTAATCAATGATAAGATAAATCAGAGGNAATATCGCTAACAAGAATGAGTATTCATGTCGGGGTTAGGACATCATGTGCATGATTTATGGGGACGATCCAGTATGCCCATTTCATATTTGGGTTGTCATGTTGTGTTTGAGTAGTATAACACTAAATTGTGTATTTTATTTTTTAAAAGTAAAAATAATAATATCTTCGATTTGTTATAAAAAAATTAGTTGGAATAAACATCATGAGGCACTCACATGTAGGCCTCATAAGAGTATATATTTTGTGATTTTCTCATTAGAATTGTTTAGTTAAGACAGATTGTTTCACTATACAAAATGTTTAGCACGAATAGATAATAGTTTGTGTGCAGTCTCTCTTTAGACTAGGTTACCATGTTACACTTTATTCGATGGACATCACTATAGTCTTATAATTCTGAGGATGTTCGTCTAGGGAGACGTTAATCCTCTCCTTCCCAGATTTTCTCACGATCTTTTATTATGAGATATGAGTCATAAATTTATAAATAAATTGCAGGATTAACGCATCAAATAACTTTTCTTTCAAATATGTAAAGTCAAATCATAGGTTAATTTGAGAAATCACTAAGGTTTCTTTGGTATTTTTGACATCTCCTACCTTTCATTCTTTTGGGTTTCATCTCACGTTAAGTCTCTCCCAATTAACTTTTCTATAATCAATTGCGAATACTAAACTTTGAAATTCTTAAAGACATAACATCAATCTTAATTGAGAGTTTTCGTAAGTGTTTTAGATCGCTCAAGATGTATGTACTATACACTAGCAGACTAGCTAATCAAGCAAACGGAAAATAAAATCTAAACCCTAATTTGTTCCACAAATTAATTGTATCAATATGAACGGAAATTCTTAAGTAGGACTATTATTGGGTTGAATTATAATTATAATTATTCTTGATTTAACACTAATCGATGATTTAATTAGGGTCGAATCTGGCCCTTAGACTATAACAACAAAATTGATTAGACTTTAGATGTTTATTTTCTAAAGTTAGCTTAATAGTTCATAAAAAAAAAATAATAAGTGAATATCCTGTAACAGTTCGTATAGTAAAAAACATGTTAATACCAATAAATTTTGAGCATTGATAAAATTTATTTAAAATGATAAAAAAAAAAGAAAAATCCTTTTAATTAAATGTTACAAGTTATTCTGAATCAAAATTCTTGTTCATTCTTTCGCCCAGAAGTTTCAAAAAAAAAAGTTTTTTTTAAATAATAAGTGATATTGTTCTAATCAAAATTTAGTTAGAATCACAAAAATTAAAATTATGAAATTATTTTATTATGAGTAAATGAAAAAAATTATATTTTGCACCTGTACATAAGAGAAGATGAGTTTCTCAGGCGACCGTGAAATCAATGGCTCTCATCAAATAAAGGCGGGTGACTAGATTGTATCTTTAGAAGACACAAAAGTTGTCACAAAATAGACACCAAACGAAGATAGCCAGAATTTTGTTGGAAGTGGAGCTCGGTCTGACCCCCGCTTCCACTCACCCGATAGCGAAACATCGTGATCTCCTGCTCTGCGAGCTTCGATCGTGAAACAGTCACGACCGTTCCTTCCTCGCGTTGATTCGCGAACTGGAGGCGCCAACCGCTTCTGCCTTTCTCTGTTGCGAAGCGAAGCATTCATCGTTCCTTCTTGTTCGTGATAAAAGCTTCAGATGGCTCTTCTTGGGTTTAGAAGTCACGGTTTGAGTTCTTCTTCGATTTCCTCGGGATAGAGGAAGGTTTCCTCGGGGCAGAGAAAGAGAAGTGCAAGCAGTAGTTCATTGCGGCAAAAGGAAGAAGAAGAAGATTGTTCTCCTTAGGCTTTTTCTTGGTGGCTTGTGACAGAAGATAAATTGTGTTTATTTCTCTTCTAAGTTTATCTTCTTTGGTGTAGAGTTTCTTCGATGTATCTCGGTGTAGAGAGAGAAGAAAAGAGAACAACAAAGTGAGAGATTCTTCTTGTAAGTCGAGCTGATCGACTGGTGTAAATTTCTCAAATAGTAAAATCCTCTGCAACTCCGTAGACGTAGGCAATTTGTCGAACCACATAAATTTATGTGTTCCGCTGTGGTGTTACTATTTTCTGGTGTGAATTTTTTCGTTCTATTTTTTGCTTCGTCAATCGTTCTCCTGTTTGATTTATATATATATATATACTGCAATAACTGGTGTGTATAGATCCAACAACAACAACTGATATCAGAGCTTTGTTTGGATCTGACGAAGAATGATGGCTGCAGATGAAGTGAAGATTTCAGAGATCGAAAAATTTAATGTCACAAATTTTGGTTATTGAAGGATGCAGATAGAGGACTACCACTATAGGAAGAAACATCATCTTCTGTTATTGGGGAAAAAACCTGAAAGGATCTATGAGACTGAATGAAATTAGTTAGATCGACAAGTTATGGGGGTTATTCGATTAACCCTATCGAGGTCCGTTGCACATATCGTCGTCAAGGAGAGGATGACTGCATATCTCATGGGAGCCTTATTAGGTATGTATGAAAAGTCATCGGCGAATAACAATGTGTGTTTGATGAAAAAGTTATTCAATTTGAAGATAGCAGAAGGTGTATATGTTGCTTAACGCCTGAATGATTTCAATAATATCACAAATCAATTATCGTCTTTGAAAATTGATTTTGATGATGAAATATGTGCACTGATCTTATTGGTTTCATTGTCAGATAGTTGTGAAACCATGAAGATAGCAGTTAGCAGTTCTGCAAATAAATCTAAACTGAAATATGATGATATTCGTGATTTGATTTTGGCTTAGGAGGTTTGCATGAAAGATTCTGGCGAGGTCTCAGGTTCGAGTTCGACACTGAATATTGATTTAAAAAGAAGATGACATGACAGGAACTCAAGTATAGGGAGATCAAAATCAATGTGTAGTAAGCAGACAACCTATTGAAATTGTGGTAAGACTGACCACATAATGAAGAACTGTAAAAATCCTAAGAAAATGGAGAATGATAACGCAAATGTGGTATCTAAAGAATCACATGATGCACTATTGTTGGTAGTTCATAGTTCTGTTGAAGACTTGATATTGGATTCAGGGGCTTTGAATGTGGTAGGAAATCTATCATAGGCCACAGTGCAGGGCATTGATGAAAGTGAAGAGAAAAGTGGGTCTGGGGCACTCATTCATATTGTTTCCACAAACAGATGTTGAAGAACCCCATAGCTATGAAGTAATTTTGGAAGATGAAAGTTCGAGCAATTGGGAGCTGACATAACTTCCACCAGGGGAAGAAGACATTGCACAACAAGTGGGTGTACCAGATGAATGATTGAGTGTGGTGTCAGTAAGAGGTACAAGACTAGACTCGTTAAAAAAGGCTTTCAGCAGAGATAAGATGTTGCCCATGCAATGAGAGTTATAAGAAGAGACAAGAGTGAGCCAGGAAATAGCTGGAGGTGCAAAACTATGTGAAACATATTGATATGTTGACTAAGGGTGTTACTCTTAAGAAACTGAAGTTGTGCACAGCTTCAGTTGGTTTTCTGGAGTGAAGACAGAGACATTGAGTTGCAAAGGTGAAGGATTCATGGTGGAGGAAATCAGTTTGAGGAAGGAGATGTTGTAGTTTGTGTGTCGGTCTCTAAGTGGGAGATTTGTTAGAAGTGTAGCCCAGTCCGACCCCTGCTTCCGTTCACAAAATCGTGAAACATCGCGATCTCTCGCTCTGCGCTCCTGCTTCGATCGCGAAACAGTCTCGATCGTTCCCTCCTGGCATTGATCCGCGAACCGTAGGCACCAACCGCTCCCGCCTTCCTCTGTTGTGAAGCGAAGCATTCTTTCGTTCCTTCTTGTTCGTGATAAAAGCTTCGGATGGCTCTCCTTGGGTTTAGAAGTCATTGTTTGAGTTCTTCTTTGGTTTCATAGGGGCAGAAAAAGAGAAGTGCAAGCGGTAATTCCTTGCGGCAGAAGAAAGAAGGAGAAGAAGAGATTGTTCTCTCTATGCTTCTTCTTGGTGGCTTGTGGCATAAGAGAAATTTAGTTTATTTCTCTTGTTAGTTTGTATTATTTAGTGTATCTCAGTGCAGAATTTCTTCGGTGTATCTCAGTGTAGAGAGAGAAGAAGAGAGAACAACGAAGTGAGATTCCTCTTGTAAGTTGAGGTGATCAACTGGAGTAAATTTCTCAAATAGTAAAATCTTCTGCAACTCCGTAGACGTAGGTAATTTGTCGAACCACGTAAATCTGTGTGTTGTGTTGTGGTGTTACTGTTTTCTGATGTGAATTTTTTCGTTCTATTTTTTAACATTGTCGATTGTTCTCCTGTTTGATTCATATATATATACCACAACAATTGGTGTGTATAAATCCAACAATAACAAAATTGAGGAGCCAGGAAACAGGATGAGTTAATGACACCTAAAAGCGGCTTCTCTAGGGTTGAGCGAACCCCAAAGTTGAGCAACTGTGACCAAAACATAGAAGGTTAACTTAGGTTGCACTTATCAGACCATCCAATATATCACAAGGCAAAAAGAATCAGCCAACTAGGAGTCGACGCTTGATATCACACTGTCATGACCAAGAATCATGACCGTATAATGCTCAATTTTCCAAAATCACGCNATTGTAAATTTAAATGGCAATGCTCTCGCTGACTTTGAAAATGCTGGTCATTAGCAAGAAAGAATGTTCATGGATAGACTGTCAGACAAAAATATTAAGCAAATGCCACGGAAAGCACACGTCCAATCTCAGCTAAAAAGCTAAGCAATCCAAGATGAGTTCTATCAAGAGATAATAAATATATATATTTCATCAAAAAATTCCGGCATACCTCACTGCACAAATAATAGGCCGATGCAAGAGCGTCAGATTGATATTCAAATTGTGAAATAGATGTTCATTAATTTACAAGAATTGTAATGAAGAAAGTAATGATGTTGCTGCCGCATAGTTGCATAAGAAAACTGAAGAAGCCGTCAGATTGATATGAGTAAAGGCAATATAAATTGCGCCAAGAATGGATCTTCTTCCTTGTTTTCAATTTTTAATCGAAACAGTGATTAAACAGGAAGCGAAACATCTATCCCTAGGCCTTGAGTTAGCATCTTTCAAAAAAATAAATCTGAAGTCTCGAGAGAGAATAAAGAGGATAGCTGAGCAAGTAACGAGGGTTTAAAAAGATCCCTTTTCCCATGCAACTGAACTCAACAAATCAAGAATGGAGATCAAGATTTAGGGTTTATNGCCTTGAGAGAGAATAAAGAGGATAACTGAGCAAGTAACGAGGGTTTAAAAAGATCCCTTTTCCCATGCAACTGAACTCAAAAAATCAAGAATGGAGATCAAGATTTAGGGTTTATNGCCTCGAGAGAGAATAAAGAGGATAACTGAGCAAGTAACGAGGGTTTAAAAAGATCCCTTTTCCCATGCAACAGAACTCAAAAAATCAAGAATGGAGATCAAGATTCAGGGTTTATACAAGATAACGCTTTACCTGGAGCTGCTCGACGGGGAAAGGGCCATGCTGCACCTCTTCCATCTCCACCTGCTCCTCGGCCATCTTCTGGCGCTTCTGCTGCTGCGCCGCCATGCCGAGACGGGAACGGAAAGAGAGCGGGAAGGAGAGAACAAAAAATCGATTTAGGTATTCAAACAATAGCAAAGAGCGCCAAAAATGCCCTCTTTTCGGACGTTCGACAGTGGGCGATACAATTATATACGAAGCATGAAAGCTTGTTGTAGAAGGAAATGGGAGGTTTCGTCGATCTCGAAAAGCNGGAGAGAACAAAAAATCGATTTAGGTATTCAAACAATAGCAAAGAGCGCCAAAAATGCCCTCTTTTCGGACGGTCGACATTGGGCGATACAATTATATACGAAGCGTGAAAGCTTGTTGTAGAAGGAAATGGAAGGTTTCGTCGATCTCGAATTGCCCAAAAGTATGACAGATGAAAGGCTCACCACGTTGCGTTAGGATCTGGCTAAAGTAGGTGAGGGGTGGGTGTTTTTTTTTTATGTGGAAAAATATTACATAGGACTCTCTGAAAATATAGTTATGTTTGGATTATAATAATTAAGAATATTTTATTGTGTTATAGGAATAATTTATGTGTATTATTTGTAAAAAAATAAAGTATTATTCGAGTATTATATGGCGTTATTAGATTATTTTGCGATGTTATTGGAATATTTCCTGTGTTACTTGATTTGGGGTTGAAGTCTTCCGCATTACTTTATTTGGGGTTGTGTTATTCCAATAACATTGTGGAAATTGAAATAACACGAGGAATATGACGAATAACACAACCTCAAATCAAGTAACGCGGGAGAATATTTCATTAACACCGCAAAATAATTGAATAACATCATATAATATTCGAATAACACATTGTTTTTTACAAATAACGCAGATGAAATATTCATGTAACAGAGCAGGATATTCCTAACTATTGCAATCCAAACGTAGCTCTACATTTTGAGTCATGATGTAAAATTTTCCCGTGATAATGTGTCATTTAAAGTAAGGAAGATTAATATACATACCACTCAATTCTTATGTAATTAGATATTTAATGTGTATATGTTGATTCTCTTTGGGACCTATTATCCCTTATAATTAGTAAATTCATATAATTCAGGATATATTTTATGGAGGAAGTTGAAAGGAGTTTAGGATTTCAAAGGGTATTTCTCTCTCAATCGTGGCAAAGAACAAAGAGAAAGATTTGGCTTCTCCCCATTTACCTTATATTTATACATCATAAAACATTTGTGCCCTCGCGGGGCACTGAAAAAAAAAATAAAAGACTACATTATAGGTTGTATTGTATGAGGTTTGCCCTAACCCCCCATTGAAAAGATCTTTGATATGGATGACAAATCATCAATAAATAGAAATGGTTGGCGATAGAACAAAGTTCCCTTTCTTCTGTCGCAAAGGACTAATCATTGAGCACATTGATACAACTGGATTGATATCGGCTAGCTACGTTAGAGAGTTTTACCAGTGCGAGTGAGCTCGAAGAGCATGAGTAAACTCAGCTAGAGGAGTGTGCCTTAAGGCGTAAGATTAGACAGCTCGATCGAGAGAACTCTCGTGAATGCTAGAGAGCATGTGCAAACATACTCCCTGGGTACTTATGAGTTGCAAAAAACTCTAGCTTGTTATCCTAAAAAATATTGCTAACAGGAATGATTAGTCTAGTCAAGTTTAGGACATCAAGTGCATGATTAATGGGCATAATCCACTATGCCCATTTTATATTTGGGTTATCATGTTGGTTTCAAGATGTAACACACTAAATTATGTATTTCTTTTTAAAAGTTAAAATAATAATCTCTCATATTTGTTATAAAAGATTTAGGTGGAATAAACGTCGTCGGACACTTACCTGTACACATCATAAGAGTATATAATTTTGTGGTTTACTCGTTATAATTGTTTAGTTAGGGTGGATTGCTTCGCTGGACTAAAAATGTTTGGGACAAATACATGATAGTCTGTGTGTTCTCTTTTTCTAGACTAGGTTTAGATGTTATACTTTCTTCGATGAACAACACATTAGTCTTAGCATTCTAAAGTTGTTCATTTAGTAAGCTGTAAATCCTCACCTTTCCAGGCTTTCTCACGATCTTATATCGTGGGATATAAGTCACAAATTTATAAATAAATTGCATGATTAAAATATCAAATAACTTATCTTTCAATGATGTAAAGTCAAATCATAGGTTTCCTAAAATAACTATTTCACATTGAGCATCTCTCAATTGATTTTCCCATAATCAATCGAGGAAACTAAACGTTGAAATTCTTGAAAACATAACATCAATTTTAATAGAAAGTTTTCCTAAATGATTTTGGTTGCTTAAGATTTAATTAGTTATAGGGGCTTATGCCAATAAAATATAGTAACACAATAATTTAAAGCCTATTCGATCTTTAGATTAGATGGGGGGAAAGATCTGTTGGTATTTTTGCGGACAAAATAAATATTTTAATTTTTTCTTTTGAATATTTGAACTCATTATTAAATTATATGTTCATCTTTCAAGATGTCATATTACTTATAATGACGTGTTTAATGATTTAAAAAATTAAATACTTGAGATATTTTCCGTCTTATTTTCAAAATTAAAGTATTTAAATAATAATAATAATAAGACCAACATGTTGATATTTTTTAATTAGTATAATAGTAATAACTTATTAACAATAATAATTACCACGAAACTAATGACTCTCATCAAATAATAGCGGGTGACAAGTTAGTATCTTCAGAAGGCCTGGGGGTTGCCACAAAGTAGACACCAAAGGATGATAACTAGAAATTGCGGAGCTAAGGAAGCAGGATGAGTTGCTACAACTAAAAGCGTCTTCTCTAAGGTCAAGCGATTGTGACCATAGCAAGGATGATTAACGTAGACCACAGACCATCCTACATATTGCAAAGACAAAAGGGGTAGGAGCCAACGCTTGCTATCACATCATCATGACAAAGAATCATGATCGAATAGCTCAAAGCTTGGGGCCCATTGCTCAAGTTTCCAAAACCGCGCTCGAGACAGACACTAAAGAACCCAACACTTCATGAAGACAATATTTCTCAAGTGTTATTATAAGCAAGTGTTTTGAGTTGAAATTGTTTAGGTTTTCATCGAGTACTGTTAGGTATGACTCATATACCATATAAGGGACAGATGATGGAGCGAAACAGAGCGAGCCAAAGGAGTGCAGCGAGGGGTGCGAGGGCAACGCCTCCGAGGTACAGTACATGGGTAATTTGTAATTACATATTGTACTCTAGGGTTATATTTTTGTATTGTTTTGTAACCCTAGGAAGATCCTATACTCTTTTTCTGAATTGAAAGAAAGTCACCGTTCTGCTCCTGAGGACGTGGGTATCTTTGTCAAATCTCGTTAAATCAATGTTTTCTTATGAATTTGTGTCGTTTCTCGTCTCTTTGGCCTAAAATTTATCAACAATTACCTCTTAGAAGGATTTTCAATTTTAAATGATGCACTTGTATCTTTTCCAAGAATATCAACTCTTATAAATATAAAGTATTATATTAAAAAAAAAGACAATTATTTTTATCTATTCTCAAAAGCGGCCTTTGTTTTCTCTTCGTATGCATTCCATCTCTCGAGTGTGATGAATTCAACGTCTCTTTAAATAAATTCATTGATAATTAAATTCATCATAACTAAAAAATATATTTATAACATACCAAAACTTCAATTCATGTAAATAAAATCAACAACAACCAAGAAGCAGAGTAATCAATGATAAATCAGAGANAGCGCCAAAAATGCCCTCTTTTCGGACGTTCGACAGTGGGCGATACAATTATATACGAAGCATGAAAGCTTGCTGTAGAAGGAAATGGGAGGTTTCGTCGATCTCGAAATGCCCAAAATTATGAGAGATGAGAGGCTCACCACGTCGCGTTAGGGTCTGGCTAAAATGGGTGAGCAGGTGGATGTTTTTTTTGGCGTGATAATGTGTGTCGTTTAAAGAAAGGAAGATTAACATGCCACCTACTCAACTCTCATCTAATTACATACCTAACATATTTTTATTGACTCTCTTTGGGACCTATTATCCCATACGATCCGTAAATTCATACAATTCAGGATAGACCTTATGGAGGAAGTGGAAATGAGCTTAGGATTTCAAATAGTATTTCTCTCTTGATTGGGGCACGTATTTATACATCATAAAATATACGTGTCTGCACAAGGCTCCACAGAATAAATAAAAGACCACATTATAAGTAATAATGTACGAGCTCTGCTCAGACGCGTCCACCCCCCCAAATTGAAAAAGATCATCGAAGTGCATGACAGATCATCAATAAATTGATATAGATGGCAATTGAACAGAGTTTCCTTTCTTTTGTCGCAAAGGATTGATTATTGAGCTCATTGAGACAACTGGATAGATATCGGCTAGCTCAGGATGAGAACTTTACTGGTGTGAGCGAGCTCGAAGAGCATGAGTTAACTCGGCTAGACGAGTGCGCCTTATGACGTAAGATTACAGAGCTCAATAGGGAGAANGAGCATGAGTTAACTCGGCTAGACGAGTGCGCCTTATGACGTAAGATTACAGAGCTCAATAGGGAGAACTCTCTGTCTCTGGCGAGCTTCTGCAAATGAGTACTTATGAGCTGCAGACAACTCAGTAACTTGTTATCTCAAAAAATATCGCTAACAAGAATGAGTATTCATGTCGGGGTTAGGACATCATGTGCATGATTTATGGGGACGATCCAACATGCCCATTTCATATTTGGGTTGTCATGTTGTGTTTGAGTAGTATAACACTAAATTGTGTGTTTCATTTTTTGAAAGTAAAAATATTAATATCTTGGATTTGTTATAAAAAAATTAGTTGGAATAAACATCATAAGGCACTCAAATTATATATTTTGTGATTTTCTCATTAGAATTGTTTAGTTAAGACAGATTGTTTCACTATACAAAATGTTTAGCACGAATAGATAATAGTTTGTGTGCAGTCTCTCTTTAGACTAGGTTACCATGTTACACTTTATTCGATGGACATCACTATAGTCTTATAATTCTGAGGATGTTCGTCTAGGGAGACGTTAATCCTCTCCTTCCCAGATTTTCTCACGATCTTTTATTGTGAGATATGAGTCATAAATTTATAAATAAATTGCAGGATTAACACATCAAATAACTTTTCTTTCAAATATGTAAAGTCAAATCATATGTTAATTTGAGAAATCACTAAGGTTTCTTTGGTATTTTTGACATCTCCTGCCTTTCATTCTTTTGGGTTTCATCTCACATTAAGTCTCTCCCAATTAACTTTTCTATAATCAATCGTGGATACTAAACTTTGAAACTCTTAAAGACATAAAATCAATCTTAATTGAGAGTTTTCGTAAGTGTTTTAGATCGCTTAAGATGTATGTACTATACACTAGCAGACTAGCTAATCAAGCAAACGAAAAAATAAAATCTAAACCCTAATTTGTTCCACAAATTAATTGTATCAATATGAACGGAAATTCTTAAGTAGGACTATTATTGGGTTGGATTATAATTATAATTATTCTTGATTTAACACTAATCGATGATTTAATTAGGGTTGAATCTGGCCCTTAGACTATAACAACAAAATGGATTAGACTTTAGATGTTTATTTTCTAAAGTTAGCTTAATAGTTCATAAAAAAAAATTAGTGAATATCCTGTAAGAGTTCGTATAGTAAAAAACATGTTAATACCAATAAATATTGGGCATTGATAAAATTTATTTAAAATGATAAACAAAAAAGAAAAATCCTTTTAATTAAATGTTACAAGTTATTCTAAATTTAAATTCTTGTTCATTCTTTCGCCCAAAAGTTTCAAAAAATAATAGTTTTTTTAATAATAAGTGATGTTATTCTAATCAAAATTTAATTAGAATCACAAAAATTAAAATTATGAATTGATTTTATTATGAGTCAATGAAAAAAATTATATTTTGCACCTGTACATAAGAGAAGATGAGTTTCTCAGGCGACCGTGAAATCAATGGCTCTCATCAAATAAAGACGGGTGACTAGATTGTATCTTTAGAAGACAAAAAAGTTGTCACAAAATAGACACCAAACGAAGATAGCCATAATTTTGTTGGAAGTGGAGCCTGGTCCGACCCCTGCTTCCACTCACCCGATAGCGAAACATGGCGATCTCCTGCTCCACGCTCCCGCTTCGATCGCGAAACAGTCGCGACCATTCCCGCCTAGCGTCGATTCGCGAACCGTAGGCGCCAACCGCTCCTACCATTCTCTGTTGCGAAGCGAAGCTTTCCATCGTTCCTTCTTGTTCGTGATAAAAGCTTTAGATGGCTCTTCTTGGATTTAGAAGTCATGGTTTGAGTTCTTCTTCGGTTTCCTCGGGGCAGAGAAAGAGAAGTGCAAGCGGTAGTTCATTGCGGCAAAAGGAAGAAGAAAAAGATTGTTCTCCTTAGGCTTTTTCTTGGTGGCTTGTGACAGAAGGTAAATTGTGTTTATTTCTCTTGTAAGTTTATCTTCTTTGGTGTAAAGTTTATTCAATGTATCTCGGCGTAGAGAGAGAAGAAAAGAAAGCAACAAAGTGAGAGATTCTTCTTGTAAGTCGAGGTGATCGACTGGTGTAAATTTCTCAAATAGTAAAATCCTCTGCAACTCCGTGGACGTAGGCAATTTGTCGAACCACATAAATCTATGTGTTTCGATGTGGTGTTACTATTTTCTGGTGTGAATTTTTTTCGTTCTATTTTTTTGCTTCTTCAATCGTTCTCCTGTTTGATTTATATATATATATACTGCAATAACTGGTGTGTATAGATCCAACAACAACAACTGATATCAGAGCTTTGTTTGGATCTGAGGAAGAATGATGGCTGCAGATGAAGTGAAGGTTTCAGAGATCGAAAATTTTAATGTCACAAATTTTGGTTATTGAAGGATGCAGATAGAGGACTATCACTATGGGAAGAAACATCATCTTCTGTTATTGGGGAAAAGACCTGAAAGGATCTATAAAACTGAATGAAGTTAGTTAGATCGACAAGTTATGGGGGTTATTCAATTAACCCTATCGAGGTCAGTTGCACATATTGTCGTCAAGGAGAGGACGACTGCATATCTCATGGGAGCCTTATTAGGTATGTATGAAAAGTCATCAGTGAATAACAATGTGCGTTTGATGAAGAAGTTATTCAATTTGAAGATAGCAGAAGGCGTATATGCTGCTTAACGCCTGAATGATTTCAATAATATCACAAATCAATTATCGTCTTTGAAAATTGATTTTGATGATGAAATATGTGCACTGATCTTATTGGTTTCATTGTCAGATAGTTGTGAAACCATGAAGATAGCAGTTAGCAGTCTGCAAATAAATCTAAACTGAAATATGATGATATTCATGATTTGATTTTGGCTGAGGAGGTTTGCAGGAAAGATTCTTGCGAGGTCTCAGGTTCGAGTTCGACACTAAATATTGATTTAAAAAGGAGATGACATGACAGGAACTCAAGTATAGGGAGATCAAAATCAATGTGTAGTAAACAGACAACCTATTGAAATTGTGGTAAGACTGACCACATAATGAAGAACTGTAAAAATCCTAAGAAAATGGAGAATGATAACGCAATTGTGGTATCTAAAGAATCACATGATGCACTATTGTTGGTAGTTCATAGTTCTATTGAAGACTTGATATTGGATTCAGGGGCTTTGAATGTGGTGGGAAATCTATCATAGGCCACAGTGCAGGGCAGTGATGAAAGTGAAGAGGAAAGTGGGTCTGGGGCACTCATTCATATTGTTTCCACAAACAAATGTTGAAGAACCCCATAGCTATGAAGTAATTTTGGAAGATGAAAGTTCGAGCAATTGAGAGCTGACATAACTTCCATCAGAGGAAGAAGAAATTGCACAACAAGTGGGTGTACCAGATGAATGATTGAGTGTGGTGTCAGTAAGAGGTACAAGGCTAGATTTGTTAAAAAAGGCTTTCAGCAGAGATAAGATGTTGCCCAAGCAGTGAGAGTTATAAGAACAGACAAGAGTGACCCAGGAAATAGCTGGAGGTGCAAAACTATGTGAAACATATTGATATGTTGACTGAGGGTGTTACTCTTAAGAAACTGAAGTTATGCACAGCTTCAGTTGGTTTTCTGGAGTGAAGACAGAGACATTGAGTTGCAAAGGTGAAGGATTCATGGTGGAGGAAATCAGTTTGAGGAAGGAGATGTTGTAGTTTGTGTGCCGGTCTCTAAGTGGAAGATTTGTTAGAAGTGCAGCCCAGTCCAACCCCTGCTTCCGCTCACAAAATCGTGAAACATCGCGATCTCCCGCTCTGTGCTCCTGCTTCGATCGCGAAACAGTCGCGATCGTTCCCTCCTGGCGTTGATTCGCGAACCGTAGGCACCAACCGCTCCCGCCTTCCTCTGTTGTGAAGCGAAGCATTCTTTCGTTCCTTCCTGTTCGTGATAAAAGCTTCGGATGACTCTCCTTGGGTTTAGAAGTCATTGTTTGAGTTCTTCTTCGATTTCATAGGGGCAGAAAAGAGAAGGGCAAGCGGTAATTCCTTGTGGCAGAAGAAAGAAGGAGAAGAAGAGATTGTTCTCTCTATGCTTCTTCTTGGTGGCTTGTGGCATAAGAGAAATTTAGTTTATTTCTCTTGTTAGTTTGTATTCTTTAGTGTATCTCGGTGCAGAATTTCTTCGGTGTATCTCAGTGTAGAGAGAGAAGAAGAGAGAGCAACGAAGTGAGATTCCTATTGTAAGTTGAGATGATCAACTGGTGTAAATTTCTCAAATAGTAAAATCTTCTGCAACTCCGTAGACGTAGGTAATTTGTCGAACCACGTAAATCTGTGTGTTGTGTTGTGGTGTTACTGTTTTCTGGTGTGAATTTTTTCGTTCTATTTTTTAGCATTGTCGATTGTTCTCCTGTTTGATTCATATATATAACCACAACAATTGGTGTGTATAAATCCAACAATAACAAAATTGAGGAGCTAGGAAGCAGGATGAGTTAATGACACCTAAAAGCGGCTTCTCTAGGGTTGAGCGAACCCCAAAGTTGAGCAACTGTGACCAAAACATAGAAGGTTAACTTAGGTTGCACTTATCAGACCATCCAATATATCACAAGGCAAAAAGAATCAGCCAACTAGGAGTCGACGCTTGATGTCACACCGTCATGACCAAGAATCATGATCGTATAAATGCTCAAGTTTCCAAAATCACATTCGAGACAGACACAAGAGGACCTAACACTTCACGAAGATGCGAGTGTTTTTAGTTGAAATTGTTTAGTTTTTTATTACCTCTTATTGTATGATTCGATGACAAATATGTACTCAACCACAGCTCTTTAAATAATTTCAATGATAATTAAGTTCATGATAACTAAAAAAAATATTTATAACATAACAAAACTTCAATTCATGTTAAATAAAATCAACAACACAAAACGCGCAGCCTTTTTAAGAACCAAAAAGCAGAGTAATCAATGACGAATCAGAGACCCAACGAAAAGGGAAACCCCGTCTCCACCAACCAATCAGACCCCTCAATAAACCTCCCCGCCGTAAACTCCTCCGCCTCCTCCTCATCCACAATCACCCTATACCCCTTCCACTTAACCCTGTTGGCCGTCCCCGCACCCGCCCCCCTGTTCTCATACTCCCCGTAAAACAGCGTGTCCAGCCCAAAATCCAGATTCCACTCATGCCACCCTTCCGGCCGAACCAAACCCCCGATCTCCGATCGCATCACCACCGTCCTCGAGAACTCCTTCCACGGCCGGCCCAAATAGGTGGCGAAGGAAGAATCGTTGCCCGCCGCGAGATCGTCGGCGGCGTCGATGCGGCAGGAGTGGAGGACGATGCCGGTGGGTTCGTCGGGATCGGAGCGGCCCTGAGCGGTGATCATGTTCTTTTGGCCGGGGGAGGGGCGGCGGGCGCGGATGTCGCAGTCTTGGAAGACGGCGGCGGAGTTGCCGAAGATGAAGTCGACGGTCCCTTGGATGAGGCAGCGGCGGAAGAATTGGCGGAGGGAGTGCACGTAGAGGGTGTCCTGGTGGCCGATGATGTCGCAGTCGAAGAAGGCGGAGAGATCGGAGCCGACGCGGAGTGCGACGGCTTGGTGCTTTGAAGGGCCGGCGGTGTTCTGGATGCGGAGGTCGCGGGCGAGGAAATGCGCGCCCACTGCAGCTGCAATCAGGCGTTTGTACACATTGTTAGGATTCTGTTTCGAAGCAGGGAGCAGAACTTGGTCTTCAAAAGAAGTGGCAAAGAAAACATTTCAGAAGTACTTTGCACCTGAAGTTAAGAGGAAAAAAAATCGGTCTAGTAATATAATAAAATATTTTCTCATATTATTCACGTGTTATTATGTTCTGAGAATATTTTCAGTATTATAATAATATAATAACACTTGAATAACACATAATAATACATGAATAACACAAGAGAAATATTCTCTTATGTTACCGGATAGATTTTTTTTTTTCCACCACATAACGTGATTTCATTCGATTTCGCACGTAACTCTACGTGCGGAGTCCTGATACAATATTTTTTCAAAGGAGTGATATTGTCTGCATTGAATTTACGAGCAGGTGAATCTTNGCCCACTGCAGCTGCAATCAGGCGTTTGTACACATTGTTAGGATTCTGTTTCGAAGCAGGGAGCAGAACTTGTCTTCAAAAGGAGTGGGAAAAATATTGAATTAGGAAACTCAATGCTAGGAGAATATAGCTCATATTATTCAGGTGTTATTGGGTTCTGAAAATATTTCCAGCGTTATAATAACATAATAACACTTGAATAACACACAATAACACATGAATAACACGAGAGGAATATTCTCTTGTGTTACCGCGTAGATCTTTTTTCTCGCCACGTAACGTGATTTCATTGGATTTCACACGTAACTCTACATGCGGAGTCTTGACACAATATTTTCTCAAAGGAGCGATATTGTCTTAATTGAGTTTACGAGCAGACTCTGGTGAATTACATCTTGTAAATATTTATTTTGAAATAAGTTTAGAGGTAAAATCTCTCAATTTTTTAATTTATTTTAAGATTCGTAAAATATAAGTATTACATTTATTTTTTTTTAAATCATTGAGGGTTGCATACAAATCTTTAAAACGGATTCTGTAATTGGGGAAAGTAAGCGAGTTCGAAAACAATAAAACAATTTTACGATTTTTGATTTTTGATAGGCCTTCAACTCATCTTAATCAATTGACACAAATGTAATTTTTTGAACAATAAATATTTAAATTTCTATAAATAGTCATTTATAACTCCAATTTCAAAAAACTTATACTCGAACTAATCGGCTCGACAAAACGGACCCAATGGTTCCAACATTAATCCAATCTGAACTAAGTCGAGTCTTGATCAAGCCATTAAACCACTTATGAGAGTTTTATGGACTCATTTGAGAGATCAAATGGATGTTGAGTCCAATGAGCTTATAATTGAATTGAACGTCTTTGTGAGACAAATCCAACAAGCTCAATATCGCTCAATTACGATACTGTTAAGACACTCAAACGTCCATCAAAAGTTGTATGATCTAAGGAAGCTTTCTAAACCGTCAGATTAAAGTGGTTCGCATTCCTGCATTAATTGCCACCGGAAGTCTATAAATAGAGCACTACCAATCTTATGAGAAGAGAAATGATAGTTCAATGCTTTATGAAAAGAGCATGAAGTTTAGAAAAGGAGTTGAATTTCAATACCGCTCCTACCAACATTGATTGCCTGCCCATTATCTTCGACCACTATCTGTCGAACGTCGTCAACCACCACCTATCGATCGTTGTCGATCCTCATCAATTTCTTACAACAACGCTCTGTAACTTAAAAGAGTGTTCAACCCTTTCCGGTCTGTGGGACGACGGATTGTACTTGTAATCATTAATTTATAGTGAATTTATTCCTGTGACTTTTGTCAATTTTTGAATTTTAAGCGTAAAAACTTGTGGTGTATCTACCGATTATTTTCTTTAATCTGAGTGTGTGATGTATTCTTATGCAAAACTATGACAATAATCCATTACTCTACTACTACTAATTTTCTATAATATTGTAAACATTTGAGAAATCAGGAAAATATGCTTAAGATATTCTTTAAATATTACTTTATTTTAAAATAAATGATTAGTCATAATTATGATATTTGTTAAGCTGAATAAAAATGCTTATTATTCATTTTCTTAAAGTCCATAACTAAATTATCTCACAAAAATCTATCCTGCCTTCAACGCGGTGTACAAATTGTCGCGTAACAGTTAGAGGATTTCTTATCAGTTTTTAGCGGTGCAAATTAGCTCCGAACAAAAAAACTTGAAATAAAAAAGCCACCGACAAGAGAAGGATTGGCTACAGCTGTCAACTTGATGGACAACAACAATATTGTACTCCTGCTCTGCACGTGATTCATGTTTCTCCATTTCTAATCTTTAGCTGTCCGTTTTATTTTCACGTGAATACGCTTCCTCATTGGATCACTCTTCCTATAAGCTATATATATATATATATATATATATATATATATATACCTGTAAGAATTGTCAAATAAATGGACCCAAAATGCTGCTGACGAACCGCCGAATTGTAGCAATTATTAGTTAACATGATTTCTAATTCCGCTAATTCCGGCAAGATTAAATATTTGTACTATGCAATTTTTTTCATTAAAAAAAAATTTTTATAGGTGTTAGAGTTGTAAATATGTAAGAACAGGGTGGTAGGGATGTCAAAGAGAACAAACCTAAGGTGGCGGATCGGAAAGTAGTCCATCCATCGACGACATTCCGGCTTCCGGTGATCACCGTCTTCGTCCTCCCATCTCCAACAAACATTATGTTCGTCTTCTTCTTCGGCACCTCCACGTTTTCCTCATAAACCCCTGCTTTTATCCTGATCACATATCTCCGGCTGCTCTTCGCCGGCGCCGCCGCCACCGCCTCCGCAATGGTGCTGAAATTCCCGCTTCCGTCGGCCGCCACCGTGACATCCGCCGTCACAGCAGTGGACTGAAGAATTCGACGGTCACCGGCCTTGATCCACGCCGGGAAACGTCCGGCGTGACGGCCCGCTAACTTCCGGGAATCCGCCGTCGCCGCAGCAGCGATGTCGCCGTTGGTCATGTTCTTGATCATGGCGAGAGCATTTTGGCACATATGCTCGATGTGTGTGAGCCCTTTGAGGATTGCCCCTCGAAGCCGGCGGTCGTCGCTGGCGTGCGAGAAGCCGTCGGCGCAGGACTCCTGTTTGCCCAGTTCAAGAAAAGTAATTGAAATAGAGAATTTTACATTGCTACCTATAATTGGAGAAATTATTCATGCGCTGTACGGAACAGTCCAATCTACACCGTTGGTCCAAAGTTCTGATCAACGGTGGATATCAGATGACGCATATATTTCTGCATATGCCGTCCATATGAAATAATATTTCCTATAATTGAATCATATTTGCATGTCAAGAGTGACCCTAAGCTTTAATTTTTAGATTTAAAATACATTTTTTTTATGTATGAAAAGATAAAAATATTGTAATTCACCTTTTCATGATGTTTGGGATAAAAAAATAGATGCATAAGAATTGGGTGTTATATTTATATTTGGCACTTCAAATTTATAGTAAAATGTGTTCTTACTTTTAATGAATGTATTAAAATCTAGGTGTTAGATATGTCAGAACTAAAGTTCGATATTTGAGACCATAGGGTATGCATGTAATAATGTAAATGCTAGGGGTATTTTTGCAATATTTTTTTAGCTATTTATGGGAAGATATTAAAGCTTAACTCAATTAAAACATCATGGATATAAAGGGCGGACCAAATTTCATTTTATTGTGTGCAATTTGCTAATTTTAAAATTTGAATTAATATTCAAAAAAAAATTACAGCATTTTTATACTTTAAAATATTTTCTAGTTAGCTCTCTCAGTAATCTTATCGGCCTAAAATTAAGAAAAAAATATATTTTCCAATTTTTTAAGATTATGATATTTATGTGTCATAAAAAAAAAATAAGGGGTCGAAGATAATTGCTATTAAATTCGTATATAACTATATATATTATAAATTTCTTTTATGTATTTTTAAATATTAAAATATATAATATTTACGATAATTTCAATTATTTTAGTTTGAAGATAAAACTAATTATAATCAAGTATTTTAAAAATAAAAAAAGGCATTTATTTTCTAAAAAAAAAGAATAAAAATTTAATAATGAAAGATTTATTGTGACTTCAATTTTTAAATACACTATGTATTTAATTATTTTTAAGTGAAAAAATGATTGATATTTTTTATGTGATAACTGAAATAAAAGGTTTGAGTCGTATAATTCTAACATTAAAGCTTAGGTGTTAGATATGTAAATGTTAAATAATTAGTTGCTATATATTTAAATATCGGATTAAGAACATGTTATTTTTATCAATACATAATTTTCGTTTAAATGTACTATAAAAGTTCCTTTTTTTTTTTTTTTTTT
>JXCR01137351.1:50181-59994 GCA_002079205.1 Phalaenopsis hybrid cultivar | reverse complement strand
TTTTCTTTCCTTCAATATGCAGTGAATAAAGCCCAACAAACTTGGTTCATTGGTGTAAATTTAGATTTTGAGTACCAATTAATCTAAAAACAGTTAAATCCCTACAGAGGAATTTTCTTATGCCAATGAATTTGATGTCTTCAAATGATAAACCTTTTCTAAATCGTATTGGGGATAATAACCTTTTCTCAAATTTCATATTTTAATTGCCCTGGTTTCTCCAACAGCCAAGAAAGAGATGCCTCCCTTTAGGATTAATAAAAATTCAAGAACACACCCTCATCAGAAAAAAAATAACCGTATTTAATTATAACTTTCTTAGATCTCATATTTTTATTTTTGGTACAGGTGCATGGAAATATTACCAAAAAAAAAGATTCTGGCTTTGGAGAAGAACTCTTACTGTAATGTCAACCTGCCTCATAGCATCAAATAACCCCTCTCACTTACATATAGTAGGATTGCTCTGAATCCCTCATACAGGGAAAGAGCTGAAAGACTAATATTTTTATGCAGAAAATTATTTATCCACGTAAATTGTGTTTTCTAGCTTCAAATGCAAGCTCAAGGTTATTGATGTTGATCTACAAGCAAAGAATAATTTGGTGAACTAATTTGATCAAATTGTAATAAGATTTAATAATTAATCAAATTTGAAGAAATGCCTAGCTTAGAATACTTCTGTTAAAAAGAAAAATGTCAAAATAATCCATGGAATATTTATTGTAGTTCATTTTAGTCCATCTAATAAGTTCAATATACTCTTTTGACAACTCAAATCTAATCCAAAATAATTCTTGGACTCCTCAAAAACTAGTCCAATAGAATGACTAATTTGAATCATATTTGCTGAATCATGGAACTAAATCAAACACATTATAATCTAGTACTAAAATAATCCGCATAAATAGTTCAGACACCACTTAACATTTTTCTCCTAGCTAAAGCACTATTTCTATAGATATTTTTTTCAAATTAAATCCTTTCGAACTTATTCCAAATATATTTCTATATAAAAATTCTATTGATTTGAGCGTCTTATGTAACCGTTAAGGTGTTATTACAGCATTTTGAATGCATGAACAAATCATCTCAGATTTCATGAAATTCGTTAACATGCTATTTTTATGACAAAGTTTAAGATTAATGATCTTGATTTGCGAAATGTATGGTGTACAATTGAAAAATAAGTCTGAATAAAGTTATATGAAAAAATATATCTACGCATAAAAAAAGATCATGGTGTGTGTGTGTGTATCTTTAGCGCTAACTTACATTTTAAACCAAATAATAAATAATCACAAGTGAGAGTTAGAAAAACACAAAGCAGCAGTCCCTTGAATTATTATTATATGAACTTGCGTGGGGTAAAAAAGAGATAAACATCATGAATTTAGTAATGTTAAGCTCCATCAACCCTAAACAACTGCTTATTCCTTATCTTTCAATAACACTAAAAACTGATTACTAAATTTTTACCTTGCCCCATACATTGCTTCTTTTCGAAAGAATTTGACTAATTCCTGATTTGAAGCAGCCCCATTTTCACACTCATATAGCTACATCAAGTGTGAATTGCAACAAAGCAAGCCTTCTAAGTTTGAGAATAAAACTAGGCGAAAATTTATTATTTTCAGAATAACATGGAGAACTTTATACCAAATCTGAACAGAAAGAATGTGGATAATGCTAGCATAGTGGCCTCTAAGTCAGTATTGCTGTGCAGGACTGCATGTTCAGAAGGAGAACGGGAGTATATTTCAACATAAGAAGCAGGGTTGTATGAAGCAATTAAAAGGGCCCTAAACAAGCCGACTTATATCAGTAGAATGGAGTCCACCCAATCTAAAATGCTTCAGGTTACACAATCTAGTTAGCATAGAGATAATATAATTCCGATTGTATAGTTATTGTACTAACATTGTCTAGAGCTATAATAAGTCTAAAGTTGCATTTCAATTACTTTTTGTCGTAGATATACTAAAATTGCACTTGCTTGTTGATCTATTCACTTACCCTGATATTAAACCCTACTAGTAGAAGACATTGAAACAGCATTAAACTTAGATGAATGTGAGAAAATTAAGAAGCTAAGGTCTAGTAAGTTCTAGTATAGATCTAGTATGTATTTTGAATTAAGCGATATATAATAGTTTTATGCAAGAGAATATGTCAAATTTCTAGAGAAGCAAGCTATTAGACAAATTTTTACCACTTCATGAAAGTAGAAAACACATGAAATCCAATCCCAAAAAAAAGATCTTGGGCTTCTAATAGAAATTAATATTAAGGAACTAAATATGCTTATATAAAGTTAGACAAGAATTATTTTTGTCTAAAAAAAACAAACCAAATTGCAGAAAATAAAAAAGTAATCAATGGCACTTTGAACCAATTGTAGGAAGATTGCAGAAATTGGGAGACCAAAAACATACAAAATAAAAGAGTGAAATAATTAACAAATTGATAAGATTCTCTCTTAAACAAAAAGATTAACTCTTGAAATGCTTTTGAGAAGATAAATATAATTCAGAAATATAAAGGAATTTTATATGTGAAAAAGGACATTTTATTAATACCATAGAACTGTTTTTCTAAATGCCTCAAAACAAATTTAGAAACCTAATAGCATTGATACGAGTAAGAATAAAATTTAGTCACTGGAATATAATCGTCAAAGGACAACCCATAAGGAATAGCAAGTTGAAGGAACAATCAGAAGAGAAGCTGCAGAAGATTAGAAGAAGAAAAAGAAAAGCAGGAACTGCAAAATACCAAAAACAGCCCATGAGAACAGCATGGGAATAGGATGAGCACCACGAAAATACAAAACTAAGATCTAGTAAACAGCTTCCATAGACAAGAGATTGCAAATACTTGAAGAAAAGCTTATGAGTATAATAGTTAACCCACCAGAATGTGATTAGACAGACACCTGACTATTAGTTAAGAAAATAAAGGAATAAACCTGGAAATACCAAAGAAAAATGTCAGAGGAAGAATTACTGAAGAATAGGATCCATGATTCCAATACAAAAACAACAACAATAACAAGCTTTATCCCACTAAATGTGGTTGGCTACATGAATCCTTTTTATCCATGATCCAGACACTGCCAAAAAAATTATGATGAATACAGACTACTTGGGCATGTAAGTACAAGGTCAACTAAGCAATTACAAATCAAAATACAAAATTTAAATTTAAAAATAAAAAATAAAAATGGCCAATGTAACACAAACCTATTGCATTTTATATCTGGCACTATTTGAACTATTTGGGGTCTGAATTCAATTGTATCCCCCAAATCATAAGCATAACCGTCATTGGCCCCACATAAAAAAACTCTTCAAAATCATAATTTGTGATTGGCCCTATTTGACTTATTTGAGTTCTGATTTATAACAATCCACCATTCATACCAATTAAGATTTTCATGAAATGTTAATTCTATTTTGCAATCTTTATCCACAATTTCCCATGTTGTTTTTGGCCTCCNATATATATATATATATATATATATATATATATATATATATATATATATATATATATATATATATATATATATATATATATATATAAACCAGTAAGAATTGTCAAATAAATGGACCCAAAATGTTGCTGACAAACCGCCGAATTGTAGCAATTATTAGTTAACATGATTTCTAATTCCGCTAATTCCGCCAAGATTAAATATTTGTACTATGCAATTTTTTTCATAAAAAAAAAAATTTATAGGTGTTAGATTTGTAAATATGTAAGAACAGGGTGGTAGGGATGTCAAAGAGAACAAACCTAAGGTGGCGGATCGGAAAGTAGTCCATCCATCGACGACATTCCGGCTTCCGGTGATCACCGTCTTCGTCCTCCCATCTCCAACAAACATTATGTTCGTCTTCTTCTTCGGCACCTCCACGTTTTCCTCATAAACCCCTGCTTTTATCCTGATCACATATCTCCGGCTGCTCTTCGCCGGCGCTGCCGCAACCGCCTCCGCAATGGTGCTGAAATTCCCGCTTCCGTCGGTCGCCACCGTGACATCCGCCGTGACAGCAGTGGACTGAAGAAGTCGACGGTCACCGGCCTTAATCCACGCCGGGAAACGTCCGGCGTGACGGCCAGCTAACTTCCGGGGATCCGCCGTCGCCGCAGCAGCGATGTCGCCGTCGGTCATGTTCTTGATCATGGCGAGAGCATTTTGGCACATATGCTCGATGTGTGTGAGCCCTTTGAGGATTGCCCCGCGAAGACGGCGGTCGTCGCTGGCGTGGGAGAAGCCGTCGGCGCAGGACTCCTGTTTGCGCAGAGTTCAAGAAAAGTAATTGAAAAAAGAGAATTTTACATTGTTACCCTATAAATTGCAAAAATTATTCATGCGCCATAGGGATCAGCCCGATCTTCACTATTAGTTAGAGCAAAGTTGTATTTCGATGAGTCCAATTTTTTTTTAATTGATGAAAGCTCTAATCAATGATGGAGATCAGATGTCGCATGTACTTCTGCATATGACATCTGTATNCGCCATAGGGATCAGCCCGATCTTCACTATTAGTTAGAGCAAAGTTGTATTTCGATGAGTCCAATTTTTTTTAATTGATGAAAGCTCTAATCAATGATGGAGATCAGATGACGCATGTGTTTCTGCATATGCCATCCGTAAGAAATAATATTTCCTATAAATGAATCGGATTTGTATGTCAAGGGTGACCCTAAACTTTAATTTTTAGATTTAAAATACATTTTTTTATGTATGAAAAGATAAAAATATTGTAATTTTGGGATAAAAAATTAGTGCATAACAATTGGGTGTTATATTTATATTTGGCACTTCAAATTGATAGTAAAATGTGTTCTGACTTTTAATTGAGTGCTATGAATGAATGTATTAAAATCTAGGTGTTAGATGTGTCAGAACTAAAGTTCGATACTTAAGACCATAGGGTATGCATGTAATAATGTAAATGCTAGGGATATTTTTGCAATATTTTTTAGCCATTTATGGGAAGATATTAAAGCTTAACTCAATTAAAACATCATGGATATAAAGGGCGGACCAAATTTCATTTTACTGTGTGCAATTTGCTAATTTTAAAATTTTAATTAATATTCANCTATAGGACTTTCCTGAGCCTTAGGGTGACCTTTTGCACAATTCGCACTCCCGTGCACAAACTTTGTAATTCGGAGAGTAGACACTTCCGATCGCCACGATTCACTTCGTTTGCACTGTTACTTGTCANCTATAGGACTTTCCTGAGCCTTAGGGTGACCTTTTGCACAATTCGCACTCCCGTGCACAAACTTTGTAATTCAGAGAGTAGACACTTCCGATCGCCACGATTCACTTCGTTTGCACTGTTACTTGTCGAATGTTCGAGTTAACCTTTTGAAACGATCGATCGCGGGTCGAAATTTTGTGAAATTTGAATTTTAATGCGTTTTTGACCCGATTGTCGACGACTTCGTCTGAGCGACCCCGGATGACAAAACGGATTGCGCCGGCGCGTCCAAAACGTCAATTTTTCCTAGCGAGGACACCCATTTTATTACGTCGCCGCGTGCGAATAAATTGGATATAATTTAATGTGTATATATATATGNCATTTTATTACGTCGCCGCGTGCGAATAAATTGGATATAATTTAATGTGTATATATATATGTATATATATATTAATTTATATTAAAACTATTTTTACCCCTTTCCTCTTTAGCCCTAACTCCCCATTCTCCGCGTCCGATCTCTGCCTCCCTTCCTTCTCCCGTTCGCGTGTCTGGCCCTTTCCCTTTCTCGTTCTCGAGCCAACCGAACTCTTCTTCCTCCGCTCGAGAGAGAGTTGACTTCTTATTCGTCCTTGCCCGACACTCTCTGCCCGCGGCCTTCCTTCCCGAAACCGCGCCAGCCGCTCTATGCTGTGGTTTTCCTTTTCTTGGTTGTTTGACTCTGGAAGGCTTGCTCCCTGGTACACTGGAATGACATTTCTTCTCCTCTTCCCGATGCTTCCCTCGTTGCCATTAGTCTCGCCGCTCGGTTCGAGAGACTTCGTTGGCCTCGCCTTCTGTGGGCAGGAAGAGTCCCTTTTCTTTTTGGCCCAATTCGAGTGCGTGGACTGTNATATATATATATATATAAACTTCCAATATATATATATATGTACCCTCACAATGTGGAGAAGTGTGGGAGGTTTAACTTATCCCCATGAAGGAGAAAAGCTAGAGTTGGAGGTGGGGTAATAGCTACAATGACTAGTTCTGAGCTTCTACCAGTGATAGCTAAATGATGAGCACGTCCATTGCCTTTTCTATGAATATGTTAAAATACCACTCTACATCTTCCCAATGAACTCTTCATTTTATTGCTCCATCTTCTTATGTACCAAGGAGGGTCCACTTCATTCTGCAAAATCTTAATTCAGATACTAGAGTCAGTCTCCACAATTAATGGCCCAATTAATGGCCCAATTTGTCCACAGGAGGAGGAGACCACAAAATCAAAGAGAGCTTGTAACTAGAGCGATTTTGACTCTGAGGTGCCCAATTCCTAAAGAGATTAGGGAAATTATGATGTTTAATTATTTTCTATAAGTAAGAAGTATAATGAGCAGTAATAGTTTTAGAAAAATGTAAGGAGCCCTCATATTTAGCTTGATTCCTACACATCCAAATGAACCAAGAAACTACACATGGGGTAACCAGTAACTTAATCTGCTGCCACTCTTTCCAATAGCTAGATAAAGTCTTCCAACATAGATTCAGTGTATTAATTCTTAGCTTTGTGAAAAAGTCATTCCAGACATGTTGAGAGAAGCTACATTTAAGGAAAAGTTGATGTAGAGTCTCCTCTTCCTTTTGACATAGATAACAACAAGAAGGGCCTCTAAGCCCTTTCATTTTCAGTATATCATCCGTAGGGAGTAAAGACTGCCAAAAGTCTCTAGCTAATAAAATGACATAGAATTAGTGAGATATTTCCCCCATATTTCAGGTCCCCATTAGACAGAGGCCATTGATAGAATGTTTGATCAATATATGAAGAAACTTTCTGAGAAGGAGCTTTTTTTATAATGATTCTATCTCTTTGTCCTTGAAAGAAAAGTTTTTGTTTAACTATTTGTATATGATCATTGTTAGAATGGTGTGAAGCAATCTAGAATTTCACTGATTTTCTATCCAATAATCTTTAACCAGGTCTTCAACATTTGGGTTAGAGTTAGTGCATTTAATTTTCTCTCCATTCCAAGTCCCCCTATCTAACCAGAAATTTGTTTGTCCCTCTCCCAATTCCCAGATAATAGTCTCTTCAGCTTGCTGTCTTACTTCCAGAAGTTTGCCCCAAATTCTTGAATCTCCCAACTTTTTATTAACCAGATTTGTGTGTGTATTTCTAAAATATTTCCCTTTCATGAAAATAGCCCATGCATTGTCATGTGCTCTGAATTTAATCTAAAGTTTACATAAATTAATGAAACTAAGATGTTGAAAGTCTTTAAATCCCAAACCTCCAGCTGCCAAGGAAGTCAATGGACTTGCTTATTATGTCCTGCCCATATGAACTTATTGAAGATTCTCCCCAGCAAGTGTTGAGTGCCTTCCTTCATTAAAAACATTTGAAGAGCATATGAGGAAAGAGCAATGAGAGTACTCTTCAGTAGAATGATTATCCAACCATTAGACAAGAAAGAATTAGTCCAACAGTGAAGCTGGTTCTTAATCTGGTCAATAACTTCATTGAATTGTATTTGCTTAGTTTTGCCCTTGATCAGTTGAACTCCCAGATATTTGATAGATAGAGAGGACAGACTAAATCCAGTATAGCTTGACATCCAATTTCTTATATGTAGAGAAATTTTAGAGCTAGAAAAAATTTAGCATTTCTGATTACTTAGCTCCTTACCTGAGGTGAGCTGGAAATGTTGAAGGCCCTTAACCAAAGTTTTTGTGGCATTCTTATTGGGATTAGAGAAAATAAACACATCATTAGCATAAGACAGATGGCTGAAACATACATTAGATCTGTGCTGAAAAGATAAGTGGGGAGAGTTTAAGAACATTTGATTCAATAGCTTTGAGAAATAATCCATAACCAAAATAAAAATTGTAGGAGACAAAGTGTCCCCTTGTTTAATCCCTCTTGATGTAGAAAAGAATCCATGACAGTTACCATTAATAAGTACTGAGTGATTATTGCAAGAAAGCTATATTTTAATAAGAAATATGAAACCCTCTGAAAAACCTCTAGCAGCCAGAGTTTCCAAGATGAAATTTCAATTAATTGTGTCATAAGCCTTCTAGATGTCCAACTTGTAGACAACATTGCCTCTCCTACCTTTCCTGTCCAAATCTAACAACATTTCTTGTGCTAGTAATATGTTTTATGTTATGGATCTCCCTTTAATAAAGGCTGTTTGATTTGAGCATATTATCTCTTACAGATGAGGCTGAATTCTAAAAACCAACACCTTGCTGATTACCTTGGTAATAACATTAGTTAAACTAATGTGCCTGGAATCTCCCCAATCTTTTTTGATCTGGTTCTTTGGAATTAAATTAAATGTAGAGGAAGTAAAATATCAAGGTGGATCAGTACGTCTGAAAAACTCTTGAACAACAGAAGTAAAGTCTTCCTTAATCACAACCCAAGAAATTTTATAAAACTTAGCAGTGAAACCATCTGACCAAGCAGTTTTTTGATCATCAATGGATTCAAGAGCTACTCTAATTTATAATTCAGAGGGGATTTGGTCATGTTGCAGCTTGTTAAGATAGTCCATACAATCAACAAACAAATTAGCATCAATATTGGTTTTGGATGAATGTTGAGAATCGAAATGCTGTTGAAAGTACTGGACAACATTTTGAGCAATGTCTCCATTCTCAGTTAATCAAACCCCTTCAGAGTTCTTGATATAGAGTATCATATTGAATTTACTTTTCAATTTTATTCAAGCATGATAAAAACTAGAATTTTTGTCTCCCTCAATGAATTTGGTAATAGTTGCCTTCTGTTTTAAAAAAGGTTTCATTATAAGTGATCTGTGCAAGAAGTTCTTCATTTGTTCTATGTAGATCTCTTTCAGATTTTAAGCCCTTTTGCAAATCCTCGTCAGTACTGAGCACATGGCTTTGAGCAATTTTTAAATTCTCATGCACATTCCCAAATGTTTTCCAGCTCTAATTCTTTAAGTGATTAGCCACCTTCTTTTGTAACTACCACAAATTCTTCCAAGGTCCTTTATCTTCACTGTTCAGCCAGACTTTTGACACTTCCTTTATGAAATCTAGATGAAGAGTCCACATATTCTAAAACCTGAAGGGTGATACACCAGAATTCCCAGCATTCTGAATGGGACACAGTAAAGGTCTGTGGTCAGACCCAGCCATTGCAAGGTGAGTAATGATTGTATATGGAAATGTTTGAAGCCACTTGTAATTCCCCAACATTCTATCAAGTTTTTCCCATAAAGCACCCCTTTTTCATGTATACTTAGGTCCATGGAAGCCCAAATCAAATAGGTGAGCTTCCATAAGGAAATCATTGAATTTATTCATAGTAGATTGTAAAGGAGGCCTCCCCCCTCTCTTTTCAACATGAGAAGTAATACAATTGAAGTCTCCCCCAACTATCCAAATGGAGTTTATAGATTAACCAATGTTCAAAAGCTCCATCCAAAGTTGTTCCTGTTTACTTAAAAGACTGATGGCATATATAAAAGTGGCATACCCCACCTGAGCTCCCACTGTGAACTGAATATGTAAATATTGAGGACAGTCCAGCAAAAGGTCCATTGCAACTCAGCTCTAGCAAAAATCC
>JXCR01137351.1:25181-45181 GCA_002079205.1 Phalaenopsis hybrid cultivar | reverse complement strand
ACTTGATGGACGAAGACAATATTGTGCTCCTGGTCTGCACGTGATTCATGTTTCTCCGATTCTAATCTTTGAAAAAATATTACATCAGTACTATGCAATTAAAAATACCGTGCGTAGCCAATAAAATCACGCCACGCTAAATAGGAGAAAAAAACGGCGCAGTAACACGAAGAATATTCCTCCCCGTGTTAATCNTTTAAGATTATGATATTTATGTGTCATAAAGAAAAAAAAGAGGTCGAAGATAATTGCTATTAAATTCGTATAAACTATATATATTATAAATTTTTTTAATGTATTTAAAAATATTAAAATATATAATATTTACGATAATTTAAATTATTTTAGTTTGAAGATAAAACTAATTATACTCAAGTATTTTAAAAATAAAAAAAGGCATTTATTTTTCTAAAAAATAAAGAATAAAAAATTTATAATGAAAGATTTACATACATACCACTANATTTTATGTATTTTAAAATATTAAAATATATAATATTTACGATAATTTAAATTATTTTGAAGATAAAACTAATTATAATCAAGTATTTTAAAAATAAAAAAAAGGCATTTATTTTTCTAAAAAATAAAAAATAAAAAATTTATAATGAAAGATTTACATACATACCACTCAAATCTTGTAACTTCAATTTTTAAATACACTATGTATTTAATTATTTTTAAGTGAAAAAATGATTGATAATTTTGATGTGATAACTGAAATTAAAGGTTTAAGTGGTATAATTCTAACATTAAAGCTTAGGTGTTAGATATGTAAATGTAAAATAATTANATCTTGTAACTTCAATTTTTAAATACACTATGTATTTAATTATTTTTAAGTGAAAAAATGATTGATATTTTTGATGTGATAACTGAAATTAAAGGTTTGAGTGGTATAATTCTAACATTAAAGCTTAGGTGTTAGATATGTAAATGTAAGATAATTTGTTGCTATATATTTAAATATCGCACTAATAACATGTTATTTTTATCAATACATAATTTTCATTTAAATGTACAATAAAAGTTCCTTTTTTTTTTTTTGGTTGTAAGNTGCTCGATGTGTGTGAGCCCTTTGAGGATTGCCCCGCGAAGACGGCGGTCGTCGCTGGCGTGCGAGAAGCCGTCGGCGCAGGACTCCTGTTTGCGCAGAGTTCAAGAAAAGTAATTGAAAAAATGAATTTTACATTGGTACCCTATAATTGGAAAAATTATTAATGCGCCGTGCAGGACAGTCGGATCTTCACCGTTAATTAGAGCAAAGTTGTATTTCGATGGGTCTAATTTTTCTTAAATTGATGGAAGTTCTAATCAATGATAGAGATCGAATGACGCATGTGTTTCTGCATATGCCGTCCGTATGAAATAATATTTCCTATAATTGAATCGTATTTGCATATCAAGGGTAACCCTAAACTTTAATTTTTAGATTTAAAATACATTTTTTTATGTATGAAAAGATAAAAATATTGTAATTTACCTTTTCATGATGTTTGGGATCAAAAATTAGATGCATGAGAATTGGGTGTTATATTTATACTTGGCACTTCAAATTTATAGTAAAATGTGTTCTGACTTTTAATTGAGTGCTATGAATGAATGTATTAAAATCTAGGTGTTAGATATGTCAGAACTAAAGTTCAATATTTAAGACCATAGGGTATGCATGTAATAATGTAAATGCTAGGGGTATTTTTGCAATATTTTTTAGCCATTTATGGGAAGATATTAAAGCTTAACTTNTCGGATTTGTATGTCAAGGGTGACCCTAAACTTTAATTTTTAGATTTAAAATACATTTTTTTATGTATGAAATGATAAAAATATTGTAATTTTGGGATAAAAAATTAGATGCATAAGAATTGGGTGTTATATTTATATTTGGCACTTCAAATTTATAGTAAAATGTGTTCTGACTTTTAATGAATGTATTAAAATCTAGGTGTTAGATATGTCAGAACTAAAGTTCGATATTTAAGACCATAGGGTATGCATCTAATAATGTAAATGCTAGGGGTATTTTTGCAATATTTTTTAGCCATTTATGGGAAAATATTAAAGCTTAATTCAATTAAAACATCATGGATATAAAGGGCGGACCAAATTTCATTTTATTGTGTGCAATTTGCTAATTTTAAAATTTTAATTAATATTAAAAAAAATTACAGCATTTTTATACTTTAAAATATGTTCTAGTTAGCTCTCTCGGTAATCTTATCGGCCTAAAATTAAGAAAAAAAATATATATTTTTCAACTTTTTAAGATTATGATATTTATGTGTCATAAAAAAAAAAAAGAGGTCGAAGAGAATTGCTATTAAATTCGTATATAACTATATATATTATAAATTTCTTTTATGTATTTTAAAATATTAAAATATATAATATTTACAATAATTTAATTTAAATTAGTTTGAAGATAAAACTAATTATACTCAAGTATTTTAAAAATAAAAAAAGGCATTTATTTTTCTAAAAAAAAGAATAAAAAATTTATAATGAAAGATTTACATACATACCACTGAAATCTTGTAACTTCAATTTTTAAATACACTATGTATTTAACTATTTTTAAGTGAACAAATTATTGATATTTCTGATGTGATAACTGAAATTAAAGATTTGAGTGTTATAATTATAACATTAACTGTCTGTTTGGGGTAGCTGCAGCTTATTCAATAATCTGCTGATAACAGTCAGAAAGTTGTCACCGTACATAGACAGATGCGGTGTGGAAACGCTATTTTCAACATTTTGAAACACATAAGTTGTCAAAACGTAGTTTTTCCGAACAGATCAGATGTATTTTCAAAATGTCACTGCACCAAATAAGCTGTCTCAAACGAACCCTAAAGCTTGGGTGTTAGATATATAAATGTAAAATAATTAGTTGCTATATATTTAAATATCGCATTAACAACATGTTATTTTTATCAATACATAATTTCCATTTAAATGTACTATAAAAGTTCCTTTTTTTCTTTTTTTGGTTGTGAACTCTTACTTGGTTAGTAATGGCAGCGCTAATCATGATCTTAAGGTCAGCGGCAAGTCGGGAAAGAGATTTAGGGTTTGAATGACCGGGAGCGTAAGAACGGAGATCGGAGTCGGCACGGCGGAGCTCGTCGAGCGTTTCGTCGAACATCTCGAGGCAGTCTTGAACGGCGGCATGCTCGCGGGGGGTGAGATTTGGGAGGGCGGAAATGATTTTAGCGCCGGCGATGGAGCGGTGGACGGCGGCGAGGGTGAGGTTGAGGGAGGCGCGGATGACGTCTTTGGGGGAGGAGATGGACTGGAGAAGGGAGGGGGAGGCGGAGATGGAGGAGAAGCAGAGGTCGGGATGGCGGGCGGAGATGCAGGAGGAGCGGAGGAGTGTGTGAGAAGGGGTGGCGGAGGAGGGGAAGAAGATGACGGCGGCGAGGAGAGAGACGAGAGTACTGGGGATATGGGGTCTCATGGTTGAGTTAGGGTTGGGGTAAATGAGGGAGGAGTGGAGATATTTAAAAGGATGGGAGCTAGGACAGGGGATGGAGGGCAGCTCTGTGCTGATTTTTTATATACGGAAAAGATATTACATCTACACGCTGATTTTGGTGTCCAATAGTAAGTTATGTGTCAAGAAGGGCGCTCATCATCTTTTACACACTATCCAATACGAGTGTTTCACGATCATATCCGTTTGACGTGTGACGTCCTATCATCGAAAAAATTATTCCATACGGATCAGACACAGCACGCAAAATCCTGATCGTAAATCACCTGATTTAAGGTCAGAATGTATTTCAGTGGGTCTTACCTAATTTTTTTTTAAAACTGAAATAATCCTGATCGTAGATCACCGTGATCTATGGTCATGATCGGCACTGCATGCAGAGATGCATGCGGTGTCTGTATGCAATAATTTCTCCTACCATTGAGCTCCTAATGCAAGTCCTGATGTAATATTTTCTCTTTACATACATTGCACAATAATTTTTAATAAATTGTAATTTGAATATTTATTAATAAAGATGATAAAATGTAATAGTTAATTAATTATCTGGTGAANCGGCGGCGAGGAGAGGGACGAGAGTATTGGGGATATGGGGTCTCATGGTTGAGTTAGGGTTGGGGAAAATGAGGGAGGAGTGGAGATATTTAAAAGGATGGGAGCTAGGACAGGGATCGAGGGCAGCTCTGTGATGATTTTTTATATATAAAAAAATATTACATCAAGACTGCGGTTCGGTTCGAAGTCTAATGATAGGACGCTATGTGTCAAACAGATCCATCATTTTTTGCACTGGCCAATATCAGTGCAGAATGATAAGGCCCGCTTGACACGTGACGCCCCATTATTGAACTCCTAACGCAAGTCCTGATGTAATATTATCTCTTTACATACATTGCACAATAATTTTTATTAAATCGTAATTTGAATATTTTTCAATAAAGATGATAAAATGTAATATTTTACCCCCAAACCTCTTCAATTAACTTGAAACATTTTCGTTTATTATATTTATATGAACATTAGCTTATTAATGCTCTTATGAGCTAATTAATTTTATATAATCATTAAACTTACTCATGTCAATTCTTAAACTAAAATTTTTGTTTAAAAACCTTCTAATATTTGAGCGAGTCAAAATAGAAGATAAAATTATGAGGAAAATTCATAGTTAGTTTAGAGATGTAAATTTATTTTTTAATTATTTTGCATGCATCTATTTATTAGGTTTTGTAATAAATTTTTCGTATTTAATTTTAGTTTCACACGAAACATGTACTTTCATGAAATTATATTTGATGCGAAAATTTACATTAAAACATGAAACAACTTTTTTTAAAGTAATAAAAAACATACAAAATAGATTGAAATGTTTGTAATCTTATTTAATTTATCAATGATGATGAATTACGAGTCTTAATTTTCAATTATGTGATATTGTTTTAATCAATTCATTTTTACAATAAGTCTGCTCACCCTAAAAAAGGAAGTTAGTTCCGCTTCTGCACTAATCAAGCTCCCACAAAAAAAAAATATAAGTTCTCCAATCCATCAAAGTCTTGAAGCATAAAACTTAATAAAAATAGATTAAGGCCACGTTTGGTGCGACTTATTTACTGCAGTGTAACATGAAAACATTGATTGTCACGTTTAGTAATCGCAATGAGGCAATTTTTCTTGATAATCTATATGGTCTTCACGATTCTCTTATGGGGATATCCCGCGGTTATGCTCTCTTAAAAAAATATTTGACAACTTTTAGTATATATGTAATAGAACTTTGGTGGTTGAAAGACTTAGAAGTAAACAAAAAACACAAATGCACTTCAAAAGCATGCTTTCATAAATATTTTTAAAAGTTAATAACTTAATTGTGCATATTAATGCTATAATTATTAAGTTTTAATAAGTTTATTTTCTATATTTTATTTATAATTATATTAATTAATAAGTAAAATTTTATTGAATTAAGGCATCACTAATAATATTTTTTTATTAAACTGGTTATACTAAATAATAATTTAACAATAATTAGTTAATAGTTAATTAATATCCAGTGAACTAATTAATAATATTTTTTAAAATAATTTAATTATCATTTTTAAAAATGAAATACACATTATTTATGTATAAATTTAAAATGCTAAAGTGCAGTGTATATGTTATGAAAGTTTATGTGTCAGATATGTAAATATTTAAAAATTTTGTGCTATGCATATAAATTTCTCTACATATTAATGATATAAATATTAAATCTAATTAAATTTAATTTTAAATTTTATTTATAACTATACTAGTTAATAGTTAAATATTTATTCAACTATTAATCATAAATAATATATTTATTCAAATAATAATATTACAAGAAATTAAGATTTATTAATTAAAACTCGATTAAATATTTATTATAAACATAAATAATAATAATAATTTGATTAAATTAATTAATTTAAATATATAATTAGTTTTTTATCAATTAATCATTATATATATATATATATAATTATAATTATAATTAATTTAGATATTAATTAATTATCAATCAATTAAATTAATGAAAATTAACTTAAAAAATAAAAACAAATTAAAGTCACAAACGTACTTCCCATGCCCCTCTCCTCCCTAAACCCTCGCCTACATCCCTTCTCCCGGTTTCGCCCAAAACCAGTGCGAACGAATCCTCGGGAGATACAATCACCATTAGAGGAGCTAGTAGCTGGGAAGGCAACCACGGGATTGCGGCAGGCCTCTGAAGCTCCCATCTTTTTTTTCCTTCCACTGCTCCTATCTGAAACCATTAAGCAAGGTAACCCTCGTCTTTCTCCTCCGCGCTCCCGCCCGCCTTCCCGTGCTTGAGTTCCTTTAGATACCGTATGTTTTTCCAAAGCGGTTTACTAGATCCTGGATTTAAGGCAAAATGGAGGAAAAACGGGATTAAAGTACCTCTAGGAATTAAAGGCGGCATTTTTTGCTGTATGTCAGGATTTAGGTCAAATACTGCTACTAAACAGCCCCTAAAAGTTGCCAAGGGCTATTTTGTATTTGGTTTTAAGTAGGATTTAAGCCGGATTTATTATAAATCCTGCAAAACCTTAAAAATTGCAGACATAAATTCGATGCTATCGTAAATCTTTTTTTCCGCACCCTTTTTTTTGGTAAATTTAGATTTATTAAATCACGAAAAATCAGTAAATCCTATAAATTTGATNGTTGTATGTATATATATATATAAAATAATTAATTAGTTACATTTAAATTTATTTCATTATAATTAATTTCATAGCATATTAATTAATTATTAGTTATTAATAAATCAATTTTTTTTGTTTAAATAAAGATAAATTAAAGCCACAAAGCCATCGTTCCTTTCGCTCTCCTAATGGATGCCCTTGTCAGCGTCCATCCCAACTATTACACCATAAATCACGACCAAACGTCCACAATCATACAAATTACGGTTAGAGCTATAACTACGTGATCACGATTCACAAAATCCTCCAAAACTCTCATCTTCCTACCATAAACCTAGAAGGAAGCTAACCCTAATCTTCCTCCCACCCTCTGCATTCAAGCATTCTAGCTTTTGTAAATGTCATAAAACCGTCTTCCAATAAGATTTAACAAATCCTCAATTTAAAGCAAACTGATGAAAAACAATGATTTTAAATTTATGCACAATTTAAGGAGGCATTTTTTACTAAGCCTAGCTATCAAACCCTCTCTCAACAATTTATTTGAGAATTTGAATTTGTTTGTTGAAGTATTAGTTTAATATTATATATTATGAAAATTTATATACATAATAACATACACAATTCTTGTTTATTTACACATCCCACCCCTAAAATACAACCGTCAAATCTTTAATATCACATTAAAAATAATTATATTATCATTTTTTTTAAATGAAATACACATTTTTATGTCTAAATTTAAAATGCTAAAGTGCAGTGTGTATGTTATGAAAGTTTATGTGTGAGAAATGTAAATATTAAAAAATTTTGTGCTATGCGTATAATTTCTCTACATATTAATGATATAAATATTAAATCTTATTATATTAAATTTTAATTTTTATTTATAACTAAACTAGTTAATAGTTAAATATATATTCAATTATTAATCATAAAAANTATTATGAAAATTTATATACATAACATACACAATTCGTGTTTATTTACATATCCCACCCCTGAAATACAACAATCAAATCTTTAATATCACTTAAAAAATAATTATGTTATAATTTTCTTAAAATGAAATACACATTTTTTATGTATAAGTTTAAAATGCTAAAGAGCAATGTATATGTTACGAAAGTTTATGTGTGAGATAATTTTGTGCTATGCATATAAATTTCTCTATATATTAATGATATAAAAATTAAATCTAATTAAATTAAAATTTAAATTTTATTTATAACTATACTAGTTAATAGTTAAATATTTATTCAACTATTAATCATAAATAATATATTTATTCAAATAATAATATTACAATAAATTAAGATTTATTAATTAAAACTCGATTAATTATTTATTATAAACATAAATAATAATAATAATTTGATTAAATTAATTAAGTTAAATATATAATATATTTTTTATTAATTAATCATTAACTATTTATATATTAATTAATTGTCAATCAATTAAATTAATGAAAATTAACTTTAAAAAATAATAACAAATTAAAGTCACAAACATACTTCCCATGCCCCTCTCCTCCCTAAACCCTCGCCCACATCCCCTCTCTCGGTTTCGCCCAAACCAGTGCGAACGAATCCTCGGGAGATACAATAACCATTAGAGCTAGTAGCTGGGAAGGCAACANAAAATGATGGAGGAGTGGAGATATTTAAAAGGATGGGAGCTAGGACAGGGATGGAGGGCAGCTCTGTGCTGAATTTTTTATATATAAAAAAATATTACGTAAAGACTCCGGTTGGTAAGACTCTATGTGTCAAACGGCCCATCATTTTTTGCACTCATCAATATTAATGTATTATGATGAGGTCTACATGACACGTGACACCTCACTATTAGACTCCTAACGTAAGTTCTGACGTAATATTATCTCTTTACATACATTGCACAATAATTTTTAATAAATCATAATTTGAATATTTATCAATAAAGATGATAAAATGTAATATTTTACCCCCAAACCTCTTCAATTAACTTGAAACATTTTTGTTTATTATATTTATATGAACATTAGCTTACTAAAGCTCTTATGATCTAATTAATTTTATATAATCATTAAACTTACTGATGTCAATTCTTAAACTAAAAGTTTTGTTTAAAAACCTTCTAATATTTGAGGGAGTCAAAATAGAAGATAAAAATATGAGGAAAAATCGTAGTTAGTTTAAAGATGTAAAATTATCTTTTAATTATTTTGCATGCATCTATTTATTAGGCTTTGTAATGAATTTTTCGTATTTAATTTTAGTTTCACACGAAACAAGTACTTTCATGAAATTATATTTGGTGCGAAAATTTACATTAGAACATGAAATTACTTTTCTTAAAGTAATAAAAAACATACAAAATAGATTGAAATGTTTGTAACCTTATTTAATTCATCAATGATAATGAAATACAATGATAATTAATTAGTTACATTTAAATTTATTTCATTATAATTAATTTTACAGCATATTAATTAGTTATTAGTTATTAATAAATCAAAATTTTTGTTTAAATAGAGATAAATTAAAGCCACAAAACCATCATTCCTTTCGCTCTCCTAATGGATACCCTTGTCAACGTCCATCCCAACTATTACACCATAAATCACGACCAAACATCCACAATCATACAAATTACGGTTAGAGCTATAACTACGGGATCACGATTCACAAAAACCTCCAAAACTTTCATCTTCCTACCATAAACCTAGAAGGAAGGTAACCCTAATCTTCATCCCACCCTCTGCATTCAAGCATTTTAGCTTTTGTAAATTTCATAAAACCATCTTTCAATAAGATTTAACAAATCCTTAATTTAAAGCAAACTGATGAAAAACACGACTTAAATTTATGCACGATTTAAGGAGGCATTTTTTACTAAGCCTAGATATCAAACCCTCTCTCAAAAATTTATTTGAGGATTTAAATTTGTTTGTTGAAGTATTAGTTTAATATTATATATTATGAAAATTTATATACATAACATACACAATTCGTGTTTATTTACATATCCCACCCCTGAAATACAACAGTCAAATCATTAATATCACATAAAAAATAATTATATATAATTTTTTAAAAATGAAATACATATTTTTTATGTATAAATTTAAAATGCTAAAGTGCAGTGTATATGCTATGGAAGTTTATTTGTGAGATAGGTAAATATATAAAAATTTGGTGCTATGCATATAAATTTCTCTACATATTAATGATATAAATATTAAATATAATTAAATTAAAATTAAAATTTTATTTATAACTATACTTGTTAATAGTTAAATATTTATTCAACTATTAATCATAAATAATATATTTATTCAAACAATAATATTACAAGAAATTAAGATTTATTAATTAAAACTTGATTAATTATTTATTATAAACATAAATAATAATAATAAGTTGATTAAATTGATTAATTTAAGTATATAATTTATTTTTTATTAATTAATCATTAAATATTTATACATAAGTTTATTTAATTATAATTAATTTATATATTAGTTAATTATCAATCAATTAAATTAATGGAAATTAACTTAAAAAAATAATAACAAATTAAAGTCACAAGCATGCTTCCCATACCCCTGTCCTCCCTAAACCCTCGCCTACATCCCCTCTCCCGGTTTCGCTCAAAACCAGTGCGAACGAATCCTCGGNATATAATTATAATTATAATTAATTTATATATTAATTAATTATCAATCAATTAAATTAATGAAAATTAACTTTAAAAAATAATAACAAATTAAAGACAAACATACTTCCCATGCCCCTCTCCTCCCTAAACCCTCGCCCACATCCCCTCTCCTCCCTAAACCCTCGCCCACATCCCCTCTCCCGGTTTCGCCCAAAACCAGTGCGAACGAATCCTCGAGAGATACAATAACCATTAGAGCTAGCAGCTGGGAAGGCAACCACGGGATTGCGGCAGACCTCTGAAGCTCCCATCTTTCTTCTCCTTCCACTGCTCCTATCTGAAACCATTAAGCAAGGTAACCGTCGTCTTTCTCCTCCGCGCTCCCGCCCGCCTTCCCGTGCTTGAGTTTCTTTAGATACCGTATGTTTTTCCAAAGCGGTTTACTAGATCCTGGATTTAAGGCAAAATGGAGGAAAAACGGGATTAAAGTACCTCTAGGAATTAAAGGCGGCATTTTTTGCTGTATGGCAGGATTTAGGTCAAATGCTGCTACGAAACAGCCCCTAAAAGTTGCCAAGGGATGTTTTGTATTTGGTTTTAAGTAGGATTTAAGCCGGATTTATTATAAATCCTGCAAAACCTTAAAAATTGCAGACATAAATTCTATGCTATCGTAAATCTTTTTTCCATACCGTTTTTTTTTGGTAAATTTAGATTTATTAAATCACGAAAGATCAGTAAATCCTGTAAATTTGATTTATGAAATCTTGAGCTAGTTAAGTACTCAAAACTGTTTGGTATGTTAGTTATTATTAGATCCTTATAAATAGTTTGGCAAGTTATTATAGAGTTTAAGTCTGTTGGTTGAAATATTAATTTGATATTATTTATTGATGACATCAAATTTAAGGCTACTTAAGGTTGATTTGATTTTCTACTACTTCTAGCATTAATCATCAATCAGTAATTATACTAAACTTATTGCTTGTTAATAAGGATTTCACCATCGTAATTACTAGTTAATCAGTACATTAGTCAAAGAAATTCATCATTAAATTTAATAATGCAAAATCAGAAAAAAGAAAAAAGAAAAAAGAAAAACAGAAAAAAAAAAACTCTAAATAAGTTTTACTACTTTATTCCTATTATAAGTATGAATTCAATTAGTCTTTTTACAAGTAATACTAATCCTAAATGGTTTCAAGAACATCATTGATATTTCATGATAAGTATAAAATTTATAGGCGACATGGTATAAGAACAGTAAATCAAGCTTGTCATATCTAACATGAGAGCAAATTATTACTCACACATGAATATAATGTGTCCCGAACTCTGTGTTTGTTGCAACAGGCTTTGCTTAGTCAGCAAGCTCAAAGATTTTATTTGGAGAAAAAAATCATTCATAATAATTTGATAAAAAAATAATTAATACGGATTTCAAAATGTTGAGTATTATAATTAAAACCTAAGTTCATTATATTTTTTTGATAAATTATGTAGTTGTGTATGAGACTCACGAGTCTCAAACTAAATCTGTATCAATTCCATGAATATGTTATTTGGCATGGTTCATATTTTTAGAAAATAAATTTAAACAATACAGTTATACATTGAATATATATTCATATGAATTTTGACTTAGAAGACCTCACGTGATGGTGAGTTGTTCCAATAGGCAAACTCAAGCTGGTTTCATTCTCTAGTACTGGTTAGAGGTCAATAAATTTGGTACTGCTCGTAGGAGTGTTGTGATTATCCTTTAGTTAATTTCTATTATTTTAAAATGCTATGTAACTACTATCATCATGCATTCCAGACTATTTTACAGTTTATGCCCTTGTTGTTAAATTTTATGCATTGTTATTGCCATTTTTGCAGTATGCCATGCCATTATATTGTCTATGATTCCATTACAATGCTTGCCATATCTTTAATTATAAATTTCATGTTGCTGCTATGATCATAAATTTAAGCAGTTTTACAAATATGTCAATCTTTTCAAATGCCGTACTATTGGTATTTTTTATTTTGAATTTCATGTTAGTGCTATGTCTATGATTTCAAATGCTATGCAAGTGCGATGATGACGAAATGCAAGTCCAGCTCAAAAGCTTCTAGAGATAAAGCTATTGCATAAAAGGATGGATATAGGCAAAGAAAATACTATATACATGAATGATTGCTGAATAAATAAAGGGGCATTTACATATATACTGGACAATTCCTATGTATTTACTTGTTTAACACCTAAAATTTCATATTTGCATTTATTACACTCAAAATTTTAACATCACATAAAAAAATGCCACCATTATTAACTTTTAAAAGGCGGAATGCACCTTTTCATGCATAGGTTTACGATCCCAAGGTGTTTAGAGTGTAAATAGCAAACTCTAAGTGTTAGATACTTAAATACATAAGAATTGTGTGTTTCGTATGTAAATTTTCCTAAAATAAATTACGATAGACTGGATATTTTATGGTGTTGATTGCTTTAATTGCTGCGGCAAGATCAATTTCTACTTTATTTCTAAATATTTCTACTGTATCACTAAATTTCCACCCCTCTTTTTGAAAGAGTATAATATCCTCGCCAGGATGAGCAGGGAAGAGAATTCATTCAAGAAGAGGGAGAATGGAAAGAACAAGAGAAGAAATCATGGCAAGGCACATCTTAATCCGTTGGAGAATGACACATCTGAACAAATTAGTCGCAGAAGGTTTAAATATAAGAAGCCAGGAAAACATCTCAATGCCGCCAGCAATGGCTTCCCTATCGAGTTTTGTGAAAGGAGGAGATTTGTAAAACCCTATCCGGTTAACAACCCATCCAAGGGACATGCAACCGCACTCAGGTTTGGCACATCTCCTCTTAGAATTTAGCTGTATATTTATGACTATTAAATAATTTTCACCCTGCAGGAAAAGGGTTGATCCTGAAACTGTTAAGTATTTCCTAGAAATTTCGAATTTATTTGAGAGCAATGAGGTTGACATGGATGTTCGTCCGACTATATGTGGCAATGCCTTGGCAGAAACTAGGGGGAAAGAAATTGAACTCGCTACCGACATGATTATAAGTCGAACCTTGCAATATCTTCTTGAAGGATGTGATTTGGAGCAGCTCTGTTCTTTTCTTCTTAGAAGTGCGGAGGAATTCCCTTCTATGGCTGTTGATAAATTTGGATCTCATGTTGCTGAGACTGCACTGAAGTCTCTAGCCATGCATCTTCAAGATGACCAATCTTATTCTATGGCTGAAGAGACATTGCATAAGATATGTCAGGTTTTAATATTTCTTAAACTTTAAGTTACTACTTTTATCCTCAAAAAGTTTTATTTTTATATTTAGGGGCATTTACATACGTACCACCCAATTTTTATGTAATTACATATCTAACTCCTAAATTTTACTTTTTGCTTTTATTTCACTCCAATCTTTCATTTCACATAAAAATACCATATTATTTTAAGTTTTAAAAAGTTAAATACTTGTTTTCATGAATAGATAAGGTGGCATCTGTGTAAAAATTTAAGTTTAGGTTTTAGATATGTAAATTCATAGGAATTAAGTTTTATGTATGCCAATCTTCCTATTATTTATCACATTGAACCACACATTCTTCTTCAGGTAGTTAGTGTTGATTCCGTCAATATAATGTGCAATCGCTATGGATCTCATGTCCTTAGGAGTCTTCTTTGTNGTTTTATGTACTAAATTTGAGGTACTTTACATTACTTTGCATAAATGACATGTATGCTTGACGTGCCTATTTTTTGTATGAAAGTGCAAAATTCTCAATAAATAGCNGGTACTTTACATTACTTTGCATAAATGACATGTATGCTTGACGTGCCTATTTGTTGTATGAAAGTGCAAAATTCTCAATTAATAGCCATGAATTTGTCTAGCATCTATCTAATTCCATTCTAAGGACCCTAGAAGGTGTTTAGGAAGGTGATTTAGCATGGAGGCGGTTATGGAATAATAAAGGAAGAATAGTATGTCAGGTCAATTGCATTTGGAGGGGGGTAAGCGGTGAAATCTGCTGTTGGATGGCAGATTTGAGCTGTTCGGCAGCTCACCCCTCTGAAAGCAGAGAGGTGGGCGAAGAAAAGTGTATGGGTAAACCACCTGTTCCTAAACAATATAAGTACACACCAATTATGAGACTCTTAGAACAGGAATTTAGAGAAAACATCTCTAAAATACATAAAGCCAAAAGTTCTCAAATCAGCAAAACGCACACATAAATATGTCCGTAATAATAAGCATCCTAAAATAAATAACGAAATAGAAAAAAAATGTGAAAATGGAGAAAAAACATTATTGTTGAATTTGATAACCGGGCAGAAAATCACATCCGGGAGGATTCGTGATCCTACGGAGAATGCTTAATACTNAGATTTCAACCCTGAGAGCTGAAAAGTATTGCAGTTTTGTCTTACAGGCATGTTACTTAATGTTGATTTCTTTAGGCTGAGTTTGGCCATTTAAACATTTTGAAGTTTTTCACTTTGCATCTTTATTTTATTATTTGCAGAGTCTACTGAAGTTATTAGTGGAAGATGATCAGGCTCTTTTGCATGCGATCATGATCTTTCTTGGCTGCCAAGAGGTGGATTTTGTAAAAAACAATTTTACTGATGCTGCGAAGCAAAAGCTTGAAGGAGAAGTTCTAGGCATGCTAGAAGATACTGCTTCTAGTCATCTTCTGGAGGTACTTTACCAGTTTTCTACTTCAAAAGAATGAGTAAATTGTCAAATTAGTCTCCTGGCTGTTTACATGGGGTAATTTTAGTCTCAAAGTTTATAGAAGTTTCAAATTAGTCCCCTAATTTTTAAATTGAGGTTGAGATAGTCTTCTGTGGGGATTATTTTAGCTCATGTCAAAAGAGTCAGGGGACTAAAGTAGCATATTTATGGACTTTGGGACTAAAACGACCACTTGCAAAGAATCAAGGACTATTTTAATACTTTTCACTTAAGAGAATGCATGGCAAGTCTAGAATTCACTTTCTCATGTCAGTTTCTATAGAGATTATACTTTATTATTGTTATCTTAACCTTTAATCATGCACTCATTATCATTAGAATGAATAAGGACAAGGATAAATGTTTGTTGGTGCAATTCAGTTATTAAATGGTTGTTTCATTCCTTAAAATTTTGAGGATGATCTATTGCTTTGTTACATGCTTGTGTTCATTTAGAAAATCAAATTTTTTGCTGAGTGATGAATGACAAGCTAATCTTTATTTCAGTTATCACTGTATGAGTTTTATGTACTAAATTTGAGGTACTTTACATTACTTTGCATAAATGACATGTATGCTTGACGTGCCTATTTGTTGTATGAAAGTGCAAAATTCTCAATTAATAGCCATGAATTTTGTCTAGCATCTATCTAATACCTTTCTGAGGACCCTAGAAGGTGTTTAGGAAGGTGATTTAGCATGGAGGCGGTTATGGAATAATAAAGGAAGAATAGTATGTCAGGTCAATTGCATTTGGAGGGGGGTAAGCGGTGAAATCTGCTGTTGGATGGCAGATTTGAGCTGTTCGGCAGCTCACCCTTCTGAAAGCAGAGAGGTGGGCGACGAAAAGTGTATGGGTAAGCCACCTGTTCCTAAGCAATATAAGTACACACCAATTGTGAGACTCTTAGAACAGGAAATCAGAGAAAACATCTCTAAAATATATAAAGCCAAAAGTTCTCAAATCAGCAAAACGCACACATAAATATTTTCCTAATAACAAGAATCCTAAAATAAATAACGAAATAGAAAAAAATGTGAAAATGGAGAAAAAACATTATTGTTGAATTTGATAACCGGGCGTAAAATCACATCCGGGAGGATCCGTGATCCTACGGAGAATGCTTAATACCACATGCGTGTTCTCAAATGAAATTTGTATTGTGTTTCCAGATGAAATGTGTCCTGCATTCCCGAAAATGTGCCTCCCGCATCACTATCTTTTTTGGTTTTTGTGATATCATTGCTGAGTTTATTCTCCCATTTCCCATTTCATTTCCCATTTCAAGGGCTTGATAGTGATGGAGTATAGTCACTGAAGTACTTGCATCTTTTTGGGGAACAACATTGGCTCTTTGTAAATATTGAATTTGAAAGTCATGATTATTGGCTTAATTTGATGACCCATGTATTGCATTCAGGGCTTGATTTTATAATCGAGACTCTCTTTACCTCTTTTGAAAAAAATTTCATTTTTTTTCTCCTTTTTTGGTTCCAACCATGTTGATTGGGAGTTTAGTAATTGCAAAAGATCATATCGTTTATTTGGATGTTTTTTTAATTATTGAGATTGATTTTCTTAGGACCATTAAATTTCTTCTTCTAAGTATTGGTCTTCTTTTCAGCTTAACTTAATGCATATTGATCTTTCTGAAACTCTTACCAAGCAACTTCTCTGACAACATTCTTTATTTGAGCTATATTTTTAAACAACCGTTACTTGCTGTTTAATGCATTATACATTGATACCTTCATATTTTGAATGAATATTGATCAATTCATATCTAAATATATTTTTTTTAATTATAAATTAACTTGTAATTCATCTTTGGGCGGGGTGGACGGGTTCTCATGTTTTACATAATAGGGTTATTTTGCAGGTTATTGTGGACGTGGCACCAGAGGCTTTGTACGATGAGTTGTTTGATGTGATTTTCAAAGGGTCTCTGTTGGATATATCATCTCACCATTGTGGCAACTTTGTTGTGCAAGCATTTATCTCTTCAGCAAGAACCAAAAAACAAGTTATGTCATTGCAGTAATGTTTTGTACTCTTTTGTTTCTCATAAATGGTCAAATTTTTAGATGGACCAAGTCCCAGTTTCCTATTTTTTTTCATGATAAGTCAAGGTTTCATTTTTTGTTATAAAAAACACAAAATTTTGGTATATATATGCATATCAATTGGAATTTTGACGCTGTTAAAAGGGTCATTGCATAATTTAGCTTTTGTGACATTTTAAAATATTTAGTGTTATGGTCATTTATCTCTTATTGCATCTTGATCCAGTGTGCATTCCGAAATTTAGTATGAATTTATTTTAATGATTGATTGAAAATTTTACCACAAAGTTTTCTTGCTTTGTATTGCTAAATTATATGGACTTTCCCTCTTATCAATGATCTGTATCCTCGTGAATATGCTTTTTGGAATTAATCCATGGTTCTTGAATTGTGAAATTTATAAATAGGTAAAAACTCCATGCTTTTGATGTCATATCTGCGGACTAATTTTCACGTGGTTCGTTTGAATGGATTTGAGTGTTTCATGGAAAATTAAACATTTTCTTTTATTATTAATTTAATTTTTTTGTGTTTTCATATTAATTTTTCTTCTCTAACTTGAGTTTTTAGTTCCTTGAAATTGCAAATTTGGTTTTACGGACGAGCACTCTGATCTATTGATCTTCATGTGCTCTCTTGAATTTGATGTTTACATTTTTTTTATTTTTTATTTTTGCATGGCTGCAACTGATGCACTTTTCACTTTATACACAGGCCAACCTGATCTGGGAGAAACTTGGCCCTTACTTGTGCCAACTTCTTGAGGCAGGGAAAGCAGGCGTTGTTGCTTCAATTTTAGCTACTTGCGAACGGCTAGAGACCCATGTCGATGAGGTTTTTTTGCACTATGATTTCTAGATGCTTGCTTTTTTTTGTTCAATTTAAGCAGCTGAAAAATGGTTGTCTTATTCATGGATTCTCAGGATGAACAAGAAATAAGTAGCTTTAGGACATAGAATTTAGTGGGAGTTCTGCTTACCAGAGGAATCCAAGCTGGAGTTCATAGTTGTGTTAGAATCCATGACCAGAAGTCAGAAATTTTAAAATCACGAGTCTCAGAAAATTCGAAGGAGTTGAACCAAGGGATATCGTTTGAAACTGACTACACAACACTGTTGATATCAATGTGGATCTAGAAAATATCAACATTTAATGGATTAATTTTGAGGATGCTCCTGGATTGAGAGAAAAGGTTGGGAGGTATTTAGGAAAAACTCTACTAAATTAAATTTAACACAGCCCTCAGNCTTCAAGATGACCAATCTTATTCTATGGTTGAAGAGACATTGCATAAGATATGTCAGGTCTTAATATTTCTTGAACTTTAAGTTTATACTTTTATCCTCAAAAAGTTTTATTTTTATATTTTGCCATTTACATACGTACCACCCATTTTGTATTTATTTACATATCTAACTCCTAAATTTTACTTTTGCCTTTATTTCACTCAAATCTTTCATTTCACATAAAAATACCACATTATTTTAAGTTTTAAAAAGTTAAATACTTGTTTTCATGAATAGATAAGGTGGCATATGTGTAAAAAATTAAGTTTAGGTGTTAGATATGTAAATACATAGGAATTAAGTTGTATGTATGCAAATCTTCCTTATTTTTATCACATTGAACCACACATTCTCTGTCAGGTAGTTAGTGCTGATGCCGTCAATATAATGTGCAATCGCTATGGATCTCATGTCCTTAGGAGTCTTCTTTGCTTATGCATGGGAGTCCCATTAGGTGTTTTAGAAGAATTTCATGTCTCAAAGCCATCTTCTGTTCTCGCGGAACGGTTTAATTGTATGCCAGTTCAACCTAGAGGTAGAATTCTTAGGAATCCTCAAAACAGCTTTCCAGACACATTCAAATTTCTTGTCCAGGAAATTCTGAATAACGCCAAAGATGAGATTTCAACCCTGAGAGCTGAAAAGTATTGCAGTTTTGTCTTACAGGCATGTTACTTAATGTTGATTTCTTAGGCTGAGTCTGGCCATTTAAACATTTTGAAGTTTTTCACTTTGCATCTTTATTTATTATTTGCAGAGTCTACTGAAGTTATTAGTGGAAGATGATCAGGCTCTTTTGCGTGCGATCATGATCTTTCTTGGCTGCCAAGAGGTGGATTTTGTAAAAAACAATTTTACTGATGCTGCGAAGCAAAAGCTTGAAGGAGAAGTTCTAGGCATGCTAGAAGATACTGCTTCTAGTCATCTTCTGGAGGTACTTTACCAGTTTTCTACTGCAAAAGAATGAGTAAATTGTCAAATTAGTCTCCTGTCTGTTTACATGGGCTAACTTTAGTCTCAAAGTTTATAGAAGTTTAAAATTAGTCCCCTAATTTTTAAATTGAGGTTGAAATGGTCCTCTGTGGGGGTTATTTTAGCTCATGTCAAAAGAGTTAGGGGACTAAAGTGGCATATTTATGGACTTTGGGACTAAAACGACCACTTGCAAAGAATCAAGGACTATTTTAATACTTTTCACTTGAGAGAATGCATGGCAAGTCTAGAATTCACTTTCTCATGTCAGTTTCTATAGAGATTATTCTTTATTATTATTATCTTAACCTTTAATCATGCACTCATTATCATTAGAATGGATAAGGACAGGGATAAATGTTTGTTGGTGCAATTCAGTTATTAAATGGTTGTTTCATTCCTTAAAATTTTGAGGATAATCTATTGCTTTGTTACATGCTTGTGTTCATTTAGAAAATCAAATTGTTTGCTGAGTGATGAATGACAAGCTAATCTTTATTTCAGTTATCACTGTATGAGTTTTATGTACTAAATTTGAGGTACTTTACATTACTTTGCATAAATGACATGTATGCTTGACGTGCCTATTT
>JXCR01137351.1:0-22763 GCA_002079205.1 Phalaenopsis hybrid cultivar | reverse complement strand
ATCTCTAAAATACATAAAGCCAAAAGTTCTCAAATCAGCAAAACGCACACATAAATATGTCCGTATTAATAAGCATCCTTAAATAAATAACGAAATAGAAAAAAAATGTGAAAATGGAGAAAAAGCATTATTGTTGAATTTGATAACCGGGCGGAAAATCACATCCGGGAGGATCCGTGATCCTACGGAGAATGCTTAATACCACATACGTGTTCTCAAATGAAATGCATATTGTGTTTCCAGATGAAATGTGTCCTGCATTCCCGAAACAGTGCCTCCCGCGTCACTATCTTTTTGGGTTTTTGTGATATCAATGCTAAGTTTATTCTCCCATTTCCCATTTCATTTCCCATTTCAAGGGCTTGATAGTGGAGTATAGTCACTGAAGTACTTGCATCTTTTTGGGGAACAACATGGGCTCTTTGTAAATATTGAATTTGAAAGTCATGATTATTGGCTTAATTTGATGACCCATGTATTGCATTCAGTGCTTGATTTTATAATCGAGACTCTTTTTACCTCTTCTGAAAAATTTTTCATTTTTTTTCTCACTTTTTAGTTCTAACCATGTTGATTGGGAGTTTAGTAATTGCAAAAGATCATATCGTTTATTTGGATGTTTTGTTAATTATTGAGATTGATTTTCTTAGGACCATTAACTTTCTTCTTTTAATTATTGGTGNCCGTGGGACGATGATCATAGCTGGGACATTTTATGGGAGTCACAGGCGTGTCTTGAACAAAGGGTGGATGACCTCGCCACCGACTTGCAACTCTTTGTTATTGAGATGCGGCAAGAGCTTCAACTCCTTTGCAATGGGGTATCGACGATTTTGACAACCACACCTACGGTCATGGCCACACCAATGACCAAGGAGACCACCAATAGGAATCACGAACAAAGGGCCATGCAACAAAGTAAGCCACCTATGGGTCGAGATTTTGGCCATATCGACGAGAAAAGCAACACCAACGACCATCTCAATTCTTAGATTCTGAATCGGATGAAGACGAGCTGCTCGAGGAAACTCCCAATCGTATTCAACCGAGTAGGGATTGTTTTTACAACGATTATATNCACACCAATGACCAAGGAGACCACCAATAGGAATCACGAACAAAGGGCCATGCAACAAAGTAAGCCACCTATTGGTCTAGATTATGGCCATATCGACGAGAAAAGCTACACCAACGACCATCTTAATTCTTAGATTCCGAATCGGATGAAGACGAGCTGCTCGAGGAAACTCCCAATCGCATTCAACCGAGTAGGGATTTTTTTTACAACAATTATAAAGTAAGATTGATTTTCCTTACTTCGATGGCCACCTTCGTATCTAAGTCTATTTGGTTTGGGAGCATACCGCAGAAGCCTTCTTTGAATATATGTATATTGATACAAAAAAACAAGTGTGTTACATCTCTTGTTACGGTGGAGCTGGGGCTTGGTGGCAGCGATTGATTCAATCTCGGAGGAGAAAGGAAACCCATCAAAAGTTTGGTTCGGATGACACAACTTCTGCGCAATCATTTCTCGTCTTCCAATTATGAACATGTATTGTATGTGCAATTTTGAAGACGCGCCCAAGGAAATCACTCTGTCAGTGCTGACACCGAGGAATTTTACCAACTTAGCGGCCTTAACGATCTATGTGAATCTTACCAGCAATTTGTGGCTCGCTATATTGGAGGATTGAAGCAGGTTGTACAAGACAAATTGGAAATGAATGTTGTGTGGTCACTATCGAAAGCTGTAAATTATGCCTATAAGGCCAAACTTTAGATAAACAGAACCCCCCGTTCATTTATCAATAGAAAACCAGTTGTTGAATCTTTTATAAGGGTGATAAACGTGTATCGCATGAACTCCTACATGCGGTACCGAATAAAAAATGGCCACGTGGAATTCAATACCACGTGGATTTTCACCTTAAAGAACTCTAATTTCCATTGATGAATGGTGTAATCGCGGTATGATCTTGGCAGTATGCTCGTGTAATTTTTGTTAATAAGGGATGTTGGTGTTATTGAGGGGTTATTGTGATATTATTCTGATTTTATTGTTGTGTTGTTCTACTGTTGAAGAAACTTTTTTGCTGCGGCTATATGGTTTTATTGTTGTGGATTATGGTGCTATTGTCTTTGTTGTTGGTGCTATTGTGGGGTAATGGTTTATAGGGTTACCGCGGTATTATCTCTGCAGTATTCTCGTGTTATTTTTTTAACGAGGGATGTTGGTGTTATTGTGGTATTGTTATGATTTTATTGTTGTGCTATTGTACTATTGAAGAAAGTTTTATTGCTGCGGCTACATTGTTTTATTATCTTGTGATTATGATGTTATTGTCTTTCCTTTTAGTGTTATTGTGGGGTAATAGGTTTATACTGTTACTGCGGTATTATCTTTGCAGTATTCTTGTGTTATTTTTTTTAACGAGGGATGTTGGTGTTATTGTACGATTATTGTGGTATTATTATGATTTTATTATTGTGATATTGTACTGTTGAAGAGAGTTTTATTGCTGCGACTTTATGGTTTTATTATCGTGTGATTATGATGTTATTTTCTTTGCTGTTTTAGTAGACACACTTATTTTACTGTTGTCTTATTTGTTTTTCTATAACTTAAATCATTGAATGCAGTAAAGGAGGAAGATGGGCGAACAAGCCAAGTACTGTTCTTTGAACCATTTGACACAAAATTGTGAGCAATGTAATATTCATTTTAGTTGATGGAGAGTTTCCTGATTTCTCGGAGGCAATGAGATGGAGATATTTTGTGATTCATATAATTTTGATTGATAAGCAGTCGAAAAATCATTCGCATCAATGATTAAATGTTGATTGAGAGGAAGTTTTAGACGGTTCGCACATCTAAAGTTGAGTGAGTTATATAATCTGATGTTAACGCTGAAGATGTGATTTGTATCAAGTCGTAATGAGTTTGTTAAATTGTGGAAACAAAATAAAATGTAATTGTGAGTTTTGATGTTCTGAACTTCTTAAGTCTGATGTGAATAGTGTTTCGTCAGGTGAACTAGTTGGAACACCAATCACATGAGACTTAAGAAGTGCAGAACAACATAACTTGCAATAACATTTTATTTTGTTTCCACATTTTAGCTAACCCAATACCTGAATTACTTAATACAAATCACATTATCACCATTGTCATAAGATTATATAACTTGATCAATTTTAGATGTGCGAACAGCCTGAAACTTCCTCTTAATCAACCTTTGACCATAGGTGAGAATGATTTTTCGACTGCTTAACAAACAGAGTTGGAGCTGAATCTACATGCTAACGGTCTGACCTCCCCTTTGTCGCATACTATGTATTAAACTGTGGTTATTGTTATATGTATCGTTATGCTTATTCAACTTGCTGTAATATTCTGGTATTATTAGTGAATTATTCATGTATTATTTATCTATTATTCGTTATGTAGTATATTGTTTTATTGCGGAGTGATTGACGTATTATTAACTTATCTGTTTATTAACATCGAGGTGATGTATTAGAATGGTTGTATTATGATATTATTCGAGTCTTATTAGTGGTATTAATGTGATTAGCTCCACGATAATTTTTTTTGTGCCCTGCGGTGTTACCGTGGTTTTATTGTTGCTTTATTATGTTTTAAATTAGTGGAGTATCAGTATGGTTGTATTAGGGTAACATTTGAGGGTTTCTTGAAATTTTAATATTTTTATATCACGTGGGACCCAGCTGTACTCCCGCCCGATACTTCCCGAATTAATTGAAAGAACAGAATACGAAACGTCTATCGAAAAAGAACTCCGGAGGAAAACCGATAGGTGCACCACCTCTTTTGCCATTCGCCATTTGTTTAGGGTTTCGAGTTTTCGTTCGACGGTCGAAGTACATTCCTCAGTTCACCGCTAGAGTACGGCTGATCAAGATGGATGCGGAGCCTTTTGAGATGTAAATCGTAGAAAACCCAACGACAGTGGAAGCCGAAGAGCCAATTGCAATGGAAACCGAAGATGAGCCTTCAAGAATGCAGTCTAAAAAGAAAACTAATGTTGAGGCTAGACCGAGGATGTTGAGATGACCAACAACTGTTAGCTTAAACTCCTCGCTAATAGATGAGACATTTAAGAGACTGACCAGTGAACAAATAAGTCATTTACACTGTTGTTGAATAACTTATTTTTAGAATAGTAATTAAGGTTTTTGTTTCCTGGAATGTCTTGCAGGTCAATAATAAATTCTTGGACCTACAAGAGGAACAAAATTTCCTGGCCAATCCAGATGAGGGACTTCCTGATATTTCTGAAATTCATCAGCCTGAAATTAGAGCATAGCCTCCTGTAACATTTGATATGGGGCCAGTTGTTGAAGGGGAGAGTGCCCCGGTACCAATTTTCATTGTAATGAACAAGAACCTCGAAGCACTAATTGATCTTATCAAATGATAGAAGAAATGGTTCAGGGAGTTCCGAGGGACTCTTAATACAATTACTGTTGGAGTTTCGGGTCTGCAAGACCAGATGTTGAAACTACAGAATAAAATCGAAAAATATGAAAATGACAGTGCTGATATTGACATAGTACTAGAAGAAACATATGCGCAGTCCCCCTCATCTCCTTTTGTAATCCCACATACTGACGAGGAATTTTCCCATCCCCCCTCCCCTCCTGTTGTAGTCACACATGCTGAAGAGCAATCTGCCCAGCCCCCCTCCCCTCCTGTATCTGCTGGAATCCCACATGCTGATGAACAATCTGCCCAGCCCCCCTCTACTTCTGTTATAACCCCTCATGTTGATAAGGAATCTTCCCAGCCCCCTTCTGCTCCTGTTGGAATACCATGCGATGTTGAAGAACCTGCCCAACCCCCCACCCAGTTGATTTCGAGCTTATTGCATAGGGTGAAGGACCGACGCAGTCGTAGGAAGAAGGTTGTGAGCTCCCCATTCACACCCTTTGAATATAAGCGAAAGAAAACATCAGAGTTGCTGAAAAGATTTTATCTGCCGATGAAACAAAGACTGATGACACAATACTGACTCTCTAGAAAAAACACACGTACAAATTTCAAAGATTGTAGAGCAAATACTTGGTACTGTCACCTCAGATCAGCCAGTTGCTGCTACTGCTGCCACCCCAGAACTGCATGATATTGTTGCCACCTCTCCAATAACTGAAACATCTTTGCAGTTAGTAGTATATGTACCTCCCTCTGCTCCTGTAGTGGACGTATCTGGAACATCGATATTTCTTATCTAATTTAGATTAATTTCTTATTGTAGTTTATTGTTGATTGCTTTGTTTATGTGTAGTCCTCACTGATTGAGAGACACGTAGATTTTCTGGGGCGAACATTGATATCTGTGGAAATGCAAACAGTAATTGATCAGTGCTTGTCATAATACCCTGTAAAATAAGTTGCATTCAATTGGTCATTTCATCACAAGTTTATTAATGTGAGGTTATATAGGTATTATTTTTACCCTCAGGAAGGACTTTATTGTCCACTTAAGAGATAGTTCAATCTATATTGATCGGAGTATGATGGATGATGTATTATGCAATGGATGAATTGTGAATGACCAAATGGATGCATTGGCCCTCATTCTTCATGGGAGGAAGACCCAAACTCCAACATCATTCCGACGATACCTATACGTTTCCTCTTTATACTATGTATACAAATAAAATAATGTTCGTCATAAGATTTTTTATGCAGTCGATAATTATATTAAAGTGTGTCAATTCATGCATACATATAAAAAAATGGAAGGTTGTGACAATTTAAGGTTTGTGCGCCACATTACGAAGGAAGAGGTGAAAGATGCTGAGATTATCTTGTTTCCCATTGTTGAAAACCAACATTGGATACTGTTGATTGCTAACTTGAAAGATAAGAAATGAAGAATATATGATTCATTACGTAACAAAATGCATAAGACAGTATGCGAGCGCGTTGTAAGTCATAAACTACATAATATGTCAATATCATATTAATTTTGTCATTCAATAACATATGTGCCACCCACCTTTCGTAGATAACAATGTTTGTAGCGGATGCTAGACTATGTTTTGGTACGAGAAAACCTGAATCATGGGGGCTGACAATGATTAAGGGCGTACCAACTCAAAGTAACAAAATTGATTGTGGCATGTTTGTCTGCAAATACATTGAAAAACTCGTTGATGCCAACCCAATAGATTGGAGCAAAGAGCTGCGGTGGCAGGATGAAACGACAAGATTTCGGGCTGAATTGACATATCAAATCTGCATTTGGATCTCATCTATTAAAAAAGTTTGAACTGATATGGACTTTATTGTCATAAATTTATTTCCAATCAAACATTCATATGAAATCTGCATTTGGATCTCCTCCATAAAAAATTGTTCCGTATTTGGTTGTATTTAATCTTTTGCAGGTTTGGTTGTATAGATTTATCATTATATTGTGGTTTTACCTCTGCAGTATTCATATTGTTGTAATATATTATGGTTTTACCTCTACAGTATTCATATTATTTTTATTTAGTGGAGTATCAGTTTGGTTGTATTTTGATTTCTTCACGGTCGTGTTCGCGTTTTATTCAAATATGCCGCGGCGGTTGTTTTTTATGGTGTTGTTCATGTTGTATTTTTATGCCGTGTTTCACGAGCGTTGGTTGTATTCTGGTTTCTTTGCGGTCGTGTACAAGTTTTATTCGTTTAAAGCGTTTGACGAGCGTTTGTTTTATTGGAATATGCTGTAGTATTTGTACTTATGTATTTTTACGGTGTTGTTCCGGTTTTATTCTTCTGTCGTGTTTCACGAGCGCTGATTTTATTGGAATATGCCGCCAAAGATTCCAATGAAACCAGGTGGATCATCAGATATAAACCTGTCTCACGGAAACCGCAGAGTTTGTACTTAAGTATTTTTACAGTGTTCTAGTTTTATTCTTTTGCCGTGTTTCACGAGCGCTGGTTTTATTCGAATATGCCACCAAAGATTCCAATGAAACCAGATCAATCGGCATAAATAAACCTGTCTTAAGGAAACCGCGCTGGTTGTACTTAGGTATTTTTACGGTGTTGTTCTGGTTTTATTCTTATGCCGTGTTTCACGAGCGTTGATTTTATTGGAATATGCCACCAAAGATTCCAATAAAACCAGACGGATCGGCAGAAATAAACCTGCCTTACGGCAATAACGCTGGTTGTATTTTGGTTTCTTTACGGTCGTGTTCTGGTCTTATTCTTATGCGGTGGTTGTACTTAGGTATTTTTACGGTGTTGTTCTGGTTTTATTCTTCTGCCGTGTTTCACGAGCGTTGATTTTATTGGAATATGCCGCCAAAGATTCCAATGAAATCAGACGAATTGACAGAAATAAATCTGTCTTACAACAACCGTGCTGGTTGTACTTAGGTATTTTTACGTTGTTATTCTGGTTTTATTCTTCTGTCGTGTTTCACGACCACTTGTTTTATTGAAATATGCTGCCAAAGATTTAAATGAAACCAGACGGATCGGCAGAGATAAATCTGTCTAACGGAAACCGCGCTGGTTGTACTTAGGTATTTTTACGGTGTTGTTTCGGTTTTATTTTTCTGCCGTGTTTTACGAGCGCTGGTTTTATTGAAATATGACGCCAAAGATTCCCATGAAACCAGACGGATCAGCAGAAATAAATCTTACAGAAATCACAGTGGTTGTACTTAGGTATTTTTACGTTGTTGTTCCGGTTTTATTCTTCTGCTGTGTTTCACGAGCGCTGGTTTTATTGTAATATGCCACCAAAGATTCCAATGAAACGAGACAGATCAGCAAAAATAAACTTGTCTTAAGGAAACCGTGCTGGTTGTACTTAGGTATTTTTACGGTGTTGTTCTGGTTTTATTCTTATGTCATGTTTCACGAGCGCTGACTTTATTGGAATATGCCGCCAAAGATTCCAATGAAACCAGACAGATCAACATAAATAAACCTGTCTTACGGCAACCGCGCTGGTTGTTATTTGGTTTCTTTACGTTCGTGTTCTGTTTTATTCTTATGCCGTGTTTCACGAGCGCTGATTTTATTGGAATATGCCGCCAAAGATTCCAATGAAACCAGACAGATCGACAAAAACATACCTATCTTACGGCAATCGCGCTGTTTGTATTTTGGTTTATTTACGGTCGTGTTCTGGTTTTATTCTTATGTCGTGTTTCACGAGCGCTGATTTTATTGAAATATGCTGCCAAAGATTGCAATGAGATCAGACAAATCGACAGAATTAAACCTATCTTAAGGAAACCGTGCTGGTTGTATTTTGGTTTATTTACGGTCGTGTTCAAGTTTTATTCATGTAAATCGTATAACGAGCGCTGATTTTATAGGAATATGCAGCCATATTAACTCGTAAATAAAAACACAATAAAACAAATATTTGTTTCAACTTAAACAACAATAATACAACAATAAAAACAATAACTAGTTTATATATTGTCATGTATGTCCATCAGTAAGCTCGTATATGTCTCTCTTTGTTGTGTTTGAGAAAATTCTTGTACATTGATACTATTAATGAGTAAATGTCAAGAAAGAAGTCTAAATCGAGTAGGTAAAATTTTAGAAGGATCGATTTCGCAACATGGCTAAAGTGATCCGCCATTGAAAATAAATTTGGATCGCATTCCAGAATTCTATCATGGCTTGAAACATTATCTTTCTCCTTTCCTGTATATAATACTACCTGTTAGTGAGTAATCTTTTATAAAAAAAATACAGAACTTAATATTATATGTAACATTTACTTTTGCATTTCTTGTTTTTTTCCCAGTACCCTTTTAGCCTTGCATTGGATATTCCTTTTGACCGCATCTTTGTGGGATCATTCACATTTCGCTATTTACTGTGTCTTCTTCTTCTTCGATTTTGACTTTTCAGGATAGTCTCGTCCACTCATAACAACTTGGACATCGATTTTAGTTTTATTTAATGCCTCCAACACTAGCTTCTCGGCAAGTTCATGGCCTCGTGTATGGTGCCGATCTGGTATGCAAATTTATGAATATGATTGAGATAGATGAGTCTACTTGCAGAATTTGGTAACATTTCTGAAACCTTGCGATTTGCATAACCATAACTGTTATATATGTCCATTTTTGCATTAATAGTCCACCGAAGTAATATATATTTATCAGGGATTTTTGTAATATTTTTATGCTGAAGAACCATTAGAGCGTGAGCACATAATAAATCCACCATTTCAAATTTTTTACAACTACATGTAATATCAGAAATACCTCTGTCCAATTTAACAATCTAGGGTCTGGCTCTGTCCTTATTATCGAGAGTTCGAATATGAAATTCTGAATTTATAGTAATGGAGCACTCCACAAAATGCTCACACAAACCATGTAGAAATTATGCTTCAAACATTGAGTATAACTTTCTTGTGTAAAGTATAACAATCTGTCTCAACACTGGATTTTTTTTAACGGTGTGAGAAATTGCAGACTGCTGACATTTAAATTCTTCATTCTTTTAATTTCTTATCCAATCCTTGATGACATTTTCAAAACACAAAAAACATTCGGCCAGGGTGCTTGTTGCTTTGGAGACATCATGACAAATTTTATTTGTGGACTCCTTTCTTTGCGTTGATAAGATCCCCATTCCAAAAATTTCTTTGTTGAATGAGGTTGACAATTTATGTCTGATATTATACTATTCATCAAACTAAACATTCTCGTGCAGGTTTCATTTCTCGATTATTTCATCCCAGGTTTCTTCAAACTCCTTTTCAGAGTCACATTTGCTCAAGCATTTATAAAAAAAATCATTGAGTCTCATGCTACTCACGCTACAATGGACTTTTGAAGATAACTTCTTGTAAATGTGCAATTGACATAATCTATGTCTGGTTTGCGGAAGACACTCTTCAATGACTTTAGACATTGCTTGATCCTGATCACCGAATATTGTTATTGGATGCTTGTTATTCATTATACGAATAAAAACTTTGAATAACCACTTTAATGATTTTATCGTTTCATCTGACAAAAAACTAACTCCAAATAGAACATTCTGGTAGTGGTGATTCACACCAAGAATCGGAGCACAACATAAATTGTATTTATTCAGTCTATAACTTGTATCAAATATTATTGCATCCCCAAAACAGTCGTAATCAATCCTGGACATCCCGTCACACCATAAAAAATTCACCAAACATTCTACCTCATCAATTTAGAAGTCCCACGCAAACATTGGATTCTCCGGTTGTCGAGCAGTGAACAATTGTATGAGAGAATAGCATCCCCTAATTCAATTTGAACTCTTCTCTCTCTTTATATGAAATTATATGCATATCTCTTTGTGCAATCAAGATTCTCCACTCTAACCTCAGTTGCGAGGAATCTGAATGCATCACTGGTTCTAATCCCTGATTTTGTCATTGATGTGAGGATATCATCACTGATATCACACATCTTTCTGCTGGAACGTAGTAGATGCTTGTCACCGTCCTCCGCCAATGGATGGTTGTGAATTTTTATGAATTTATTTACCGACCAGTTGCCCTCTAAATCAACGAAGTATTGGATCTTTGCTGGACAACCAGTCCTTGTGTCCGCTCTCTTGAACCTCATAGTGATGGTGTTCTTCAACTCTTTCTTGAAACCAGTTTTATCACAAACAAAGTCCTTTGTCTTCAGCTTCTTTGAATTCGGCCAGAAATCACTCTGTTCCTTTCGCACAGTAAATCCAATATGGTGTGCATATAAACAATACTGTTCATATGCTTCATTCTCGTTGTGGACCACTGCATGAAGTAATTTCTCTGCCCCGGGTGACTGCAGATTTAAACATCATTAATACAAGGTTACAATACATAAATAACACGATAATAATACCATAATATAACTCAAATAACACCATGACATTGACAATATAAAAAGCCGAACAAATGCCGTTAAGAAATGTTACTAGCGTCATAAAAGAAAATAAAGTCAGCAGATCCAATATTACTTTAATAACACTGTGATACTACCGAAATAACACCAAATCCCCACGATAGTAATATTACATTATGATATGATACTACCAAAATAACACTGTGATATTACCAAAATAACATCAAACCCCAACTAATATTATAACGAGCAATCAGAAATGGAAAACAACTGCAAAAACAACCAGTGTATCACCACGATAATACCTAAGTAACACCAAATCCCCACGAAAGTAACATTACATTGTGACACTATCAAAATAACACTGTGATACTATCAAAATAATACCAAATCTTCAAGAAATTCATTTTACATTATGATACTACCAAAATAATATTGTGATACTACCAAAATAACATCAAACCCCAACTAATATTATAACGAACATTAGTAAATGGAAAACAACTGCAAAAACAACCAGTGTATCACCATGATATTACCTAAATAACACCACATCCCACCCAATCGAAACTTAGCGTTACACCTCATCTAAAAATAGAGCAAACTTCATTAACAATAAAATTATTCCTTAAAACCTAAAACTACATTCAAACAAGTCCTCAACGTACCTGCCGATGTCCTTCTGCCAATAAAATTATTCCTTAAAACCTAAAACTACATTCAAACAAGTCCTCAACGTACCTGCCGATGTCCTTCTGCCACATCTAAACTCTGCTCAATCTCATTATTCTCGAAAATATTCTGAGATTCTAACTCATTGTTATGTTTCTTACAAGTATTTTGAGATTTCACCAACATTTCTTCGTCAAAAATTATTTCCATCGAACCAGCTCCAGCAAACACGGGGCAAAAAATGAGAATATACCGAATCCCTAAACCCTAAAGCAGATAAAATGTCGCTTTTTTTTCAATTGGCGGGAATCGAAAATGACAAAAATGTGTTTTTTTTTTGGCGGGATTCGGGCCGTGTAGGGTAAAATATGACATTTTTAAGGTGAAATTCCACGTGGTATCGAATTCCACGTGGCCATTTTTTATTCGGTACCGCATGTAGGAGTTCATGCGGTACACGTATCGAATAAAAATTCGGTGAAAACGGACCTCCTTAGAACTACTGGCTTTCCCCAGTGCTGCACAATTCAGGCGCCACATCAAGCAGAGGAGATGCCAAAGTGATCGACAAAACGATGACGCATAGAGATAACTTATATCAACGAACGTGACTCATGAAATGTTTTACATTTTTTCAACCCGGCCATCGATCTAATGATTGTCCAACTCGAAGACAAATTCAGCTAGCAGAAGTGGAATCAAATAGTGATGATAAATTTCTTGAGCATAATTCACTTAAGGGAGTTGAAGTGGAAGATATTTAAGCCGATGAAGAGGAAATCCTAAACTGCGTTTTGAGAGAATGTGCTATTCGCTTCGAGGCAACCTATTAATTCCAACGCGATGTTATCTTGTAGACTAAATGTACTGTTGAAGGTAAAGAGTGTGAGTTAATTGCTGACAGTGGGTGTACCGAGAATGTGACATCTAAATCTGTCGTAAAAACACTCCAATTAAAGACCACCAAGCATCCCAAGCCTTAAAAAATTAGTTGGATTAAAGGAGTCGTAGTTATGGTTATCTAAATGTGCAAAGCAACATTTTTTATTGGGAAGAACTTTATTTGTGAAATCACATGTGACATTATTTAGATGGATGCTTATCACCTTATTTTGGACAGACCATGACAATTCAATTTTGGGTGGTTGGTATGATGGCCAATCGAATGCATACACTTTGAAATGGAATAACAGGAAGATGCATGGGCTGCTATCTGCACCATTTCAGACTAATAATACAACAGGGAAACCCCAAAATTCCGCATACTTGATTGTTTCAGGTTCCCAATGGTTGACAGATTGCAACCAACATGTGGTATTGCAGTTTTATTGGCAGAACAAAATGCTGCTCCAAAACAGGTGCACCTTTCAGTTCAAGCCCTCATCCAACAGTTTCCGAACATCACACCACTTGAGTTGCCTGATCAATTACCTCCTTTGAGAGCCATTCAAAATCATATTGATCTAGTTTTTGGATCCAACTTACCAAACCTCGTCTACTACCGCATGAGCCCCAAGGAATGCTTGAAACTGCAAGAGATTGTAGAAGATTTATTACAAAAGAATTTCATCCACCATAGCTTGAGTCCTTGTGCTATGCTGGCATTGATTGTGCCTAAAAAAAAACTCCTGGAGGATGTGCATAGACAACCGCACCATAAACAAAATCATGGTAAAATTTTGATTCCCGATGCCTCATATGGAAGAATTACTGGATAAGCTTGCAGGAGCTACCGTTTTCTCAAAGTTAGACTTGATGAGTAGTTACCACCAAATTCACATCCATCCAGATGATCAATGGAAAACGACATTCTAAACCATGGAAAGGTTATAGGAATGACAATTGATGCTATTTGGTTTGTGCAACACACCTAGTACTTTTAGAAGGCTGCTACATGAAGTTTTGAAGCCATTTATTGGTCAGCGCTGTATCGTTTATTTTGATGATATTCTTGTGTGCAATTCTTTGGAAGAACACATAAAACACTTAAGGTTGTTGTTCTCCACTCTTCAAGATCATAAACATTTCCTGAACTCGGATAAGTATGAATTCACCTTAAAATGTTCATTTTCTAGGCTTCATCATTGGCCAAGCAGGTGTGAAAGTGGCTCCGAAGAAGGTAGAGGCTCTTAAGTCTTGGCCAAAACCCAAGTATATTATAAAAGATTGTAGTTTTCATGGACTTGCCAACTTTTACAGGCGCTTTATACGGAATTTTATTAGTATTGCTTCACCTTTAACAGATTGCATTAAATAGAAAAAGTTTTTATTTGGGCCAAGAACAACAAGAGAGTTTTTAAAATTGAAGAAGCATTTAAGTTCATCTCCTATATTGGGGATACCAATGTTTGACAAACCAATTCAGTTCGAAACTGATGCATCGACTGGAGTAATAGGCACGGTTCTGTCACAAGAAGGAAAAACAATGGAATTCTTCAGTGAACAACTGAGCACTACTCATTAAAAGTGGTCTACATATGTACGGGAACTATATGCGGTCTTTCGGGCTCTAAAGAATTAGGAACATTTTTTATTACACGAGGACCTCATCATATTTAGTGACCTTAGCCGTTACAGTTCTTACAAGCTCAAAAAACTCTCAATTAGATGCATGTACGATGAGTTATGGCCCTCTAGAAATTCAGTTTTGTGGTGAAGCACCATGTCGGTCACACCAACCATGTAGCTGTTGCCTTAAGCCGTAAAGCAAGCTTGTTAGTTATCGTCCAAGCTAGCATCATGGGTATGGAGAGCCTACGAGAGTTATATTATGACTATGAAGATTTCTTTGTTGCATGGCTGCATTGCAAGCAACATATTTCTCAAGGAGATTATTCTATTTAGCAAGTTTATCTTTTCATGGGCAACCGATTGTGTGTAACTAACACGTCTCTCCAACAACAAATTATTCAAGGCGGTCATGGAGGAGGATTGGCAGCTCATGTGGGTAGGGATCGAACATTAAAACTAGTGCAATCTAAATTCTTTTTGCCTAAACCGAGAAGAGATTCACAGATTTGTGGAAAAATGCTCCTTATGTCATCATTATAAGGTTGCGAGTCAAAATATTGGCCTTTATTTGCCACTACTTGTTCCAGATTCTATTTGGGAGGATCTTAGCATAGATTTGGGAGGATCTTAGCATTAAACTAGTGCAATTTAAATTCTTTTGGCCTAAACTGAGAAGAGATTCGCGGATTTGTGGGAAAATGCTCCTTATGTCATCATTATAAGGCTGCGAGTCAGAATATTGTCCTTTATTTTCCACTACTTATTCCAGATTCTATTTGGGAGGTTCTTAGCATGGATTTTGTATTGGTTACCTCACACTAAACACGAATCCTATTCCATAATGGTAGCTTTTTTATCGCTTTTCCAAAATGGCTCATTTTGTGGTATGCGAGAAAACTTATGTTACTATTNTGGTCAGCGCTGTATCGTTTATTTTGATGATATTCTTGTGTGCAATTCTTTGGAAGAACACATAAAACACTTAAGGTTGTTGTTCTCCACTCTTCAAGATCATAAACATTTCCTGAACTCGGATAAGTATGAATTCACCTTAAAATGTTCATTTTCTAGGCTTCATCATTGGCCAAGCAGGTGTGAAAGTGGCTCCGAAGAAGGTAGAGGCTCTTAAGTCTTGGCCAAAACCCAAGTATATTATAAAAGATTGTAGTTTTCATGGACTTGCCAACTTTTACAAGCGCTTTATACGGAATTTTATTAGTATTGCTTCATCTTTAACAGATTGCATTAAATAGAAAAAGTTTTTATTTGGGCCAAGAACAACAAGAGAGTTTTTAAAATTGAAGAAGCATTTAAGTTCATCTCCTATATTGGGGATACCAATGTTTGACAAACCAATTCAGTTCGAAACTGATGCATCGACTGGAGTAATAGGCACGGTTCTGTCACAAGAAGGAAAAACAATGGAATTCTTCAGTGAACAACTGAGCACTACTCATTAAAAGTGGTCTACATATGTACGGGAACTATATGCGGTCTTTCGGGCTCTAAAGAATTAGGAACATTTTTTATTACACGAGGACCTCATCATATTTAGTGACCTTAGCCGTTACAGTTCTTACAAGCTCAAAAAACTCTCAATTAGATGCATGTACGATGAGTTATGGCCCTCTAGAAATTCAGTTTTGTGGTGAAGCACCATGTCGGTCACACCAACCATGTAGCTGTTGCCTTAAGCCGTAAAGCAAGCTTGTTAGTTATCGTCCAAGCTAGCATCATGGGTATGGAGAGCCTACGAGAGTTATATTATGACTATGAAGATTTCTTTGTTGCATGGCTGCATTGCAAGCAACATATTTCTCAAGGAGATTATTCTATTTAGCAAGTTTATCTTTTCATGGGCAACCGATTGTGTGTAACTAACACGTCTCTCCAACAACAAATTATTCAAGGCGGTCATGGAGGAGGATTGGCAGCTCATGTGGGTAGGGATCGAACATTAAAACTAGTGCAATCTAAATTCTTTTTGCCTAAACCGAGAAGAGATTCACAGATTTGTGGAAAAATGCTCCTTATGTCATCATTATAAAGCAGCGAGTCAAAATATTGGCCTTTATTTGCCACTACTTGTTCCAGATTCTATTTGGGAGGATCTTAGCATAGATTTGGGAGGATCTTAGCATTAAAACTAGTGCAATTTAAATTCTTTTGGCCTAAACTGAGAAGAGATTCGCGGATTTGTGGAAAAATGCTCCTTATGTCATCATTATAAGGCTGCGAGTCAGAATATTGTCCTTTATTTGCCACTACTTATTCCAGATTCTATTTGGGAGGTTCTTAGCATAGATTTTGTATTGGTTACCTCACACTAAACACGAATCCGATTCCATAATGGTAGCTTTTTTATCACTTTTCCAAAATGGCTCATTTTGTGGTATGCGAGAAGACTTATGTTACTTTTTTTTTTTTTTTTGAAGAGATTGTGCACCTTCATGGCATCCCAAGGAGTATTACATCTAATCATGACGTCGAGTTCATGAGTTGTTCTGGATGGAATTGTGGAAACAACTCAAGACGGATCTCCGATTGGGCTCTAACATATCATTCTTAGTCTGTTTGAAAAATAGAAGTAATAAATCGGTCATTAGAAAATATGATCCGTTGTATCGCAAAAATCAAGTTCCTCACTACATTGCTGTTCTTTTGCTTAGGATGTATTGCAACATCCACTATGTGATCTGGTTCTTTGGTGTTTACTATGTTAAAGGGAGAACAATGGCGGAACGAGTATTTAATGAATTAAAAGCAAATTTTGCCTGTCCCAAATACTCATCCCATCGTTTTGGTTGATTTATGCGATACAACAACAACAACATAGCCTTAATCCCACTACGTGGGGTCGGCTTCATGAATCCTTTTTCTCCATTGCCTATTTAGTGTCATATTTTCTCCATTGCGTCCTATTTAGTGTCATATTTACATGAGAGAATACCCATAAAAAAGAAAATTGGAAGGTAATTAACCTAGTAAAGTAAAATCTATTCAACACTTTAAAACTTTTTTTGCTAAGAACATGGTGGTTAGTGGACTGCACTTGAAAGGAAGACTAATGGTGGATTGCCAAGGTGGCTGAGGACATGGTTGGTGGCTAAAATGGCTGAATCGAGTTGAGAATTTGATATGCTGTTTCAAAGATTTCCACAAAGATTCGTAAACCAACCAATTCACTTTTCTGTTACAAAGAATTTTCTTGGACAATTGGTCATTAATAGCAATAACCTAAACAAGCACAATTTTTTAAAAATTATAATAGAACTTTCAATTTTTTCCATTTTTTGCTATCCCCCTTTTGAGAAAGTTTGACTCATATATGTAATTGAGCTGCGCTTGCCTTATTCCATCTTTTACTCACTTCTGACAGAAAATAGTTAAAGGGGTCCAATTCTTATATATTTACATATCTAACACCTAAACTTTGATATTGAGATACATACCAGTAAAATTTTTGGCATCACATTTAAAATTCCACTGTCACTAACTTTTAAAAATGAAATACACCGTTTAATGCATATGACGTTTTAGTACTAAAGCGTTATAAATTTAAATATCAAAGGTTAGTGTTAGATATCTAAATACATAAGGATTGTGCGGTATGTATGTAAATTTCCCAGAGTTAAATTACTGTTTTTTGTCTTGTGACCTTGGTCCTTTTGAATGATTAATGTGTGGAAATTCTCTGTGGAGATAGTTTTAGTATTATTCATAGTGATTTTGGTTCATGGGTGCAATTGTTATTGTGCATTACTTATTCTCGTAACTTTTATACTTGTGAATGTCTCTGAAATTTTTTTTTCTTGAAGTAGAGTCTTCTTTGTTGCGCTTTTCTGTCATTAAGTACAATCTTCTTTGTTGCGCTTAACTTTGATGCCTAATTATTATCTTGCAGTTCTGCCAAGCACTTTCAGTGGCAGTTTGTCCACAAACTGAGTCACCCAGCTGCCTTGTCCCACATTTACTACATCTCGACAGCTATTTTAGACATAAGTCCCATTGGCACTGGCCCTTCGGAGATAAGATGCATGTATTGGGCTGCCTAATGCTGCAAAGCTTATTTAAAAGTTCAAATGTAAGCTGCTTGCAACTATTTTTGGCAATCTTTTTTCCAATTTGGGTTCAACAATCTAAATTGATTATCCATTACTTGTTTTGAGATTTTAAAATCTTAGTAAGAGGAAATTATTTGAATGATAGAGTATTTTTTATGTAACGCATTAGTTAGGAATAATGAACAACTCCCGAGGTGAATTTGAAACAATTATGACATTGACCAATATTGAACCATTACTACTATGTTAGGAATGCACTCCGCCTCCATTGCGGGATTATTCTTTTCACTTGCATGGATTTTAAGAAAATCTCGTGACATAAGAGTCGTTTAATCAGCCATCACTCCCCTCTTAGTTGAAAGTTTTTTACCACCATGATGCATTGTGCACATGGATCCTATTACAGGTAAGCGGAGCTTGTGTGATAGTCATCCTTTCTTGAATGCTGCTTGATGATGATTGAAATAGCTGAGATATGAGTCGTAGACTGCAAATCGTCAACTCTTTTTTCATTTATTAAGATCAAGTAGAACACTAGGGCCCAATTGTGCCACATATACCAATGAATGGGCACCCATCAACCCAAAAGCTTAGCTATATGAATAAGGGCCACTTTTAATATATTAGGAATTTAATTTTTACTCTTACTTCCAGCGTGGGATTAATATCTATTTACTAGAGGTTTTTAGCATGTAGTTACATGCTAAACTTTAATTTAGTTTTCATTTGCATGTGGTTTTTGGTCATGATTATGCTTTCCTTTGGTTCGTCAATAGCCACTATGAAGACTCTCATCAAGGCTTTGTTTGGCACGCCTTGTATTTCGGTAATTTCTGTTATGCTTTTCAACCACAATTTCTGTTATGTTTTTTCAAAAAGAACTTTTAAGCCATAATTTTTGAAGAAGATGAAAAACTATTATCTTAATTTACACTGCTTTTTATTGACCGCTTTTCCTATCATGAAAAATGTTAAGAAAGTTGTCTTAAACAAAGCCTAAATGTATTATAACTTACCATTCATAAGTAACTTTTTTTATATTTGAGGTAGGTTCTCAACAGAAGTATGCAATGATCAAACTCTACTAATTTGTCAGATGATGCCTAGAAGGTTTAACTTCAAAATAAAATAGGCCCCTTAATATCCTTTCTATACCAATTGGCATAAGCTTTGGGTTTGGTGGATATTCATCCATTGACATAGCGGGCTCAATTGCACCTCATGTATTCTATCCTCCTAACACTTAGGCTCGTAGTTGGCTTTTTCTCATTTAAGTTTACCTGCACTGGTACCCTAAATAAATTGGTAAATTATAGTGGAGCTGTTAAATCATATTATGTTTGTGAAGATACTTTAATCATATTTTTAATATTTAAGTTCAATTGAAGCCAATTATAAGTAGAGCTTATTGGCATCCATAAGGTTTTTTTGACGAGTATTTCACTTCAATGATGAGATGTTGATTTGCTTTCTTGGCTTGCTAGAGCTTAAAATGTCTTTCTCAGGGTCTTCTCAAGAAAGTCTGAGCCTAAATGTCTTTCTTGGCATGCTAAAGCTTAAAATGGCGCAATTCTGAGACTTACTAAATTTTTTTTTCATTAAGCTTGTTCAGTTAAAGGTAAACATTTTGTAGTGTTCCCGAGTATTTGAAATGCTACAAGGCTAAAGTTTGTAGCCTTATATTGTGTAGCTGTTGCAACATATAGTTTTTAAAAAATAGAATCATCATTAATTAGTATTTTCAAAGTATATTGGGTCTATTTTTTGATTTTTCATTTTTGGTTCATTTTTATTAAGCGTTCTTTGAGTGTTAAATCGGTTATTCCCATATCATATTCAACTTCTTGTTATAACATCTTAGGTCTACTCTACCCACTTTTTCTTAATCAGTTTATATTAATTTTATCAACTCATCTAACAGTTATATATTCTGCTCTTTGTTATGCATATCCAAATCACTTGAGAGCCATACATCTTATTTTTCAGTGGATGTTATTCCAACCTTTTATTTTTATATTTTTTATTTTATTTTTAATTTTCTTTTATTCCAACTTTTTATTTAATATAATCATTTCTTATTTTTTTAATTATAGCTTTGACACAAATCAATCACATCGTTCTCATTTTTTGTGCTGCTTAATTTAAATATCAATGATTTTTTAACAGTTTAACATCTAGATTCATATAACTTCATTGACTTAAATTATGCAACAACAATATCAACGACCCACCCTTTATCCCACTAAGTGGGGTCGGCTACATTAATTTTTTTTTTCTATTATGTCCTATTGAGTACCATGTCATATTTTCATTTAATTCTAATATAATAAGATCATTTTTTATACTATATGCCCAAATATTTTTAGGTCTACCTCTGCATTTCTTAACATAAGTCAAATCTAAAATATCTACTCTCCTAACCATATCATTAGATGGTGAACATATACAAAAAAAATTTATGCTAGTTGTCAATTACCTAATGCAACCCTCCACTTTTCCCATCCAAGTCTTAGGACTTAGCAATGGCAGTGGTATCGACTTAAATTATGATTTTATAAAAGATATTTTTAAGCCTTTGGCATCTTCTTTTATACAAAACACACGACAAACTTCTCCATTTTTTAATATAATTTTAGCTTTAGTATAAGAGATCCAGAATTCCTAAACCTATCACATATAGGTATCATCTTACGTTTTAATATATGAATAATAATCGTTAAGATCATATTTAAATGTCGATGCTTGCTAGCTTTCTGAAGTTTTTTTGACATTGTTGTCATTCTCGTGAGATTGCATCTCTTATACTTTAATGGAAAAACACAAAAATGAAAAAAATAAAATAGTCAATGATATTACATATCATAAATGTAGTCCTTGTTTTACTAATTTTAAAGTCTTTATATATTGAACATATTTTGCATTGTTTCTGTTTTTTGCTTGTTTTAGGATGTATTATTGATTAGAATTGTATGAAATGCAAAAATCCTACAACAGATCTTACATTAAATCTTATTTATAAGCAACCCTCCTGACCAATACAAACATATATTGAATTAATGGTTATCATTGATATAAACTTGCTATGATTGAAAATTATTAGGTCACTTCAGTACTCCATCATATATCTATATATCCATATATATATATATATATATTACAAATTTTCAATCTTAAAGCAGACCAAGTTAATTCCACGTTTACTCAAATCATATGCATCATCAAGGTTAATAAAATTTATATGAAGATACTTTTTTTAGACTATTAACTTCTATATTAATTCTCTTAACATAAAAGATTGCTTACATAATTGATCATTCTGACATGAAACTAAATTAATTCACACAAGTTTATGATTAAGAGGGCTTTTTTTTGCGGCATTTATTTTCATTTTCTGCTTTTTACCAGCTTTCCAATGAGTGCAGAATTGCTATCATTATTTATTTGTCTATCTTAAGAAGAATGATGACTCACTTTGCCCAGATCCAAATAGTATTTTAGATTATGGTAATATTTAGTTTTGTGTAACTTGATGTGCATGATAGGTAGTTTTGAGAGTTTGAGATGCGATAGAAATAATTGAAAATCAATTAAATTTTGCTAGTGTTCTTATTGATGCATTTTAATGATTTAATCTGAGTCTAAAATTTTAATTATGCTTTTTTTATAGTCTGCAATAAGGCCTTATATTGATAGTATAACCTGTATGGAAGCTGTTCATATATTGGAAACTGCTAAAGATGTTGGAGGTTGTCATGTTCTCGAGGCATTTCTTTGTTCAAATGCTTCCACAAAGCAAAAATTCAAAGTTATTGTCAAGTAAGGCTTTTTTTGTCATTTATTTACTTTTTTGTCATATATTTAATGATATAGTATCTCAAAATTATTTTAGAATTGTGATTTATGTGTCTCTTTTCTATTTGGGATTATTGCCAACTTAACTTATGAGAAAATTTCTAAGGCATTGATTTTTTAAAGTTATATTCTCCCATTATTTATTAATTTGTCTGGCTGACGATCTTTAGAGGCATTACTTTAACAATGAAATGAACACTTAATGCAATGGACAATGTAAATAGTGTACTAAGATTTATCCGTCAATGTTCAACTATAGTGACATTATTGCACGAATATTGTTGTAAAAAGAGGCTTTTGAAATGGAGGAATTGACTTTCTGGATCGTTACAGTCCTCTCCAAAGTGAAACATGCACATGAAAGTGCAAAGACGCGGTCATGTTGTTATGGTTTGCATGCATTGCTCCACACTTCAACGNTTCTGTTATGTTTTTTCAAAAAGAACTTTTAAGCCATAATTTTTGAAGAAGATGAAAAACTATTATCTTAATTTACACTGCTTTTTATTGACCGCTTTTCCTATCATGAAAAATGTTAAGAAAGTTGTCTTAAACAAAGCCTAAATGTATTATAACTTACCATTCATAAGTAACTTTTTTTATATTTGAGGTAGGTTCTCAACAGAAGTATGCAATGATCAAACTCTACTAATTTGTCAGATGATGCCTAGAAGGTTTGACTTCAAAATAAAATAGGCCCCTTAATATCCTTTCTATACCAATTGGATTAAGCTTTGGGTTTGGTGGATATTCATCCATTGACATAGCGGGCTCAATTGCACCTCATGT
>JXCR01137342.1:56568-66634 GCA_002079205.1 Phalaenopsis hybrid cultivar | reverse complement strand
GGGGTTTTACTCTCGGAGCAGACGACCGTTCCTGTTTCTTCCCTCAAGAATTTAATGATGCACATGAATCTGGAGGTGGTTATACCTTTATTAAAAAACTGGGAAGAAAGAATGACAAACCCGCTTTGTTTCTCACTGATGAGGAAACAAGTATATTGGCTTCAGCATGTAGATATACTATTGTTGTAAAATTTCCGTATGGAAATCCTAAGCTTGAGATTATTAGAAAGCATTTCGATTCTCTTAAGCTCACAGGAAGTTGAAAAGTTGGTTCGCTAGATGGCCGTCACGTTCTCATTCAACTCTTAAATGACGCAGATTATACCCAACTCTTTGCTCAAAAAGTTCTCAAGATCGATAATCGCTTTATGAAAATTCTGAAATGGATAGTGGATTTTGATCATAAATCGAAATCTCCTATTATCCCGGTTTGGGTTAATTTTTCAGGGCTCAAGATGCATCTATTCAATTAATAAACCTTTTATACATTGGCAGNATTCTGAAATGGATAGTGGATTTTGATCATAAATCGAAATCTCCTATTATCCCGGTTTGGGTTAATTTTTCAAGGCTCAAGGTGCATCTATTCAATTAATAAACCTTTTATACATTGGCAACTGCTTTTGGGAAACCGCTGAAGGTCGATACTCTCACGCTTGATACAACCATACCATCTGAAGCTTGTGTGCTTGTAGAGCGCGACATCACTCAACCCTTTCCAGTGGAGATTTGGATTGGCTCCCCTCATCAGGGTTATTGGCAGAAGATTTTGATGGGACCTCATCCCCAATATTGCTCTCACTGTGGAATGTTTGGTCATAGCTCTTCATCCTGTTATCGGTTGCATCCCCATCTACGGTCGACTGTAGCCCCACCTCCTGTTTCTCAGCACATTTCTGCGGAGGTTTTACCCTCTTCCTCACTGCCTGTGATACCTACTGCTATGCNGGACCTCATCCCCAATATTGCTCTCACTGTGGAATGTTTGGTCATAGCTCTTCATCCTGTTATCGGTTGCATTCCCATCTACGGTCAACTGTAGCCCCACCTCCTGTTTCTCAGCACATTTCTGCGGAGTTTTTACCCTCTTCCTCACTGCCTGTGATACCTACTGCTATGCCCATGGCAAATACGGTGCAAAATGGTTTGTCTACTGATATTGTTTCGGAAAATGTTGATAAGGGTCGATTGTTGGAGGAGAGTCAGGTGGTTGCCCCTGGAAGGCAGGACACGGTCACTGCCCCTTCTTCTACTGGAGTAGACATACTATCCTCTCAGGCTCTATGTACCGTGGAGGGTGATTGAAGATAAAGATGAAGCGAACATTCACATTTAGATGATGGAAAAAGTGTCTCCTAATACTAATGAGGAAAATTTAGAGCCAAACACAAACCATCTTACTGCTATTAATCAGTTGGTAAAACTACCTGTTGAGAGAGCAGGTGTTTCCCAAGTATTGGAAGACTGCCCTACACAAACTCAGAAACTCATCGCTGCAACTGTCTTTCCTTCTATGGATCAGACTGAACAGTCTTCAGAAGAAGAATGACAATTTTATACTTCTCGGCGGAAGAAGAAGGCTGGGGACACTGTTCAGCTTGAAAACTTAATGGATGATACCGTGGTCACTCCTGACAATGAAGCAACACTTCAGAGTTTGCTATCTGGATCCGCTCCAAGAACCAGATGAAGACGCATGTCTAAACTGCCTCGTCCATAGACACTTGTTTTTGCATGTTTTCTTTTTTTGAGTCTTTTGTATCTTTTTGTTAGGATATCTTTGTATCATGTATCGTATGAGTAGGACATCATCTATTGGGCCCTCTAATACAATTTTTTGTATCTTTTTTATTTCAATATAAAAAAAAATGTATATATACATATATATAGATATGTATGAAATATGACATCGGTGGCGATCTGCTCTGCTAGGGTTTCGCCCGATGGTAAAACCCTAGTTTGATTCCATTGGCCTTCAATCCATCCTTTGGTGCTCGACGAAGAAGTTCCCGCACTCGACGACGACGACGAAGGACTTCAATCTCCTCTGCGATCGTCGTCTTCTCTTTCACGCCCAACGACGAAGGGCTTCGGCGTCTGCTTCTGCGTTTCGTCATCTCCTCCTTCGCGCCATCCAGCTTCTGCGGTTCTTTTCTACGCGGATTCCCTCGTCGAGCTGCGGTTTCTTGTCTGTTTTCTGCGCATTTCATCTGCAGTTCCTGTCTTCTGTGCAGCTTCGCTCCGAGCTCTTCGGGTCGTCTTTTTTTGCCCTCTGCCCGACTTGCAGGGCTTCTCTTTGCTGAGATGGAGTTTCTTTCTTCTTCGGTTGAACCTGACAAAACCTCCTTTGTCTACGGTGACTAATCCTCAGAGGGAGACGACGATTGTTTTCCCTTCAAGTTATAAGGAGCAGCGTGATGATACAGGTGACAACCACTTTATTAAGAATGTAAGCAGCAAAAGTGAGAAAACAACACTCTTTTTCTCTGTGTCAGAAATTTCAACACTGACCTACAAATTCAAGTTTTCTCTTATTGAAAAATTTCAGTGGGGACACCCACTTATGAAAGTTACCAGGAAAAGTTTTGATGACCTCAAATTGGCAGGAAAGTGGAAATTGGGGCTCATGGATGAGAGACATGTATTGATTTAGTGAACCGTGCATGAGGACTACACTCGGATTTTCTCAAAAAAATATTTTAACATCACTGGTAAACCAATGAAGCTACTCAAGTGGTCTCTTGATTTTGATCCAAATCATGAACCTCCTACTGTACTGGTATGGTTTAGTCTACCTGATCTCAAGCTGCACTTTTTTCATCATCCGGTTCTTTACTCTATTGGTGTCATACTTGAGGATCCTATGAAGCTAGATCTACCAACTTTCAACCTTACCAGACCTTCTGTGGACAAAATATTTGTGGAAAAAGATATTACTTTGCCTGATGTTACTGAATTCTGGTTGGGCACAACGCATAATGGATATTGACAACAAATCATCATGGAGCATAAACCTCCTTATTATTATCATTGTAAGATGTTTGGGCATGCCCTTGATAAATGTTGTAAGCTTCATCCTAATTTGAAATCTAAAGATCAAGTGAATAAAAATGGATCTAAGGATATATTTATTCCACCTGGAGAGAAAAATACCACAGGACAGTATTTGGTGTCTGATTCTATTGCCCCTGTGGACCCTCCCCCTAAAAATATTATTTCTGCGATCGATGAGAAGCTGGATGGCCCTGCTGAGCAACCTACACTTTCAAACCCTATTGAAAATAATAATGAAGGATTACCTACACGGACTGATAATCAGAACCTTGCAGCTCCCCACCTTCAGGAAGTATCAGGGGTAGAAGCGATAACTCTCACCTCACATACACTTGTTGGCACAACTGTTGACAATTTTTCTACTGCAGCGCTACCACCTCATCCGAATGAGCAACAATCTTTGAATGAGGAATGACAGGTTTACACTTCCAGGAGGAAGAAGAAGAATGGTGATCTACCTGAGCTAATGAATCTAATGGATGATAATCTAGTTATTTCGGACAATGGTACACAACTCACCAATCTGTTAGCTGGTTCCTTTCCGAGAACTAGAGACAGAGACAAAACTAAAGTGGGCCGACCTGGTTGATCTTTTATGTACCATATACTTTTGGGCTTTTAATTTTCTTCTTTTTTGTGTGTGTTGTATCGTATGTAAAAACAACCTATCTGTACCCCTTTCTCCTTAATATAATTGCCCTTGCACGCGCGCGCGCGCGCGCGCACACACACACACATATATCTGTGTGTGTGTGTGTGTGTGTTTTGCCATTTCGGATATGTGTTGAAGCCATGTCCGTGTTTGATAGTTTGACACGGGTACGTTACATTTTTAGAATTGTCGGTGCTACATAGCTAGATGTCATGGTATGACAAGGGTACGTCGCATTTTTACATTCAAAGCTGGTTCTTATGGATTGTTGGGTTTGTACTCAAATAAAATTTGGATGTTATGGTGTTAATTTGATTTGGAGAAGACCTCAACCAATTTGGTTGTTCTAGTGCATGTAGCTTTTGAATTCTTTAATTGTTATATAGATGATGATAGGGGCAGTTCCATTAACTGGTTGTTTCAATGAAAAATCAATGAACTGTTTTTCCTCATCTTTAGTTAAATCTAGTTTGTATTGCCTGATCAAAAACAACTTTCATATCCAAGATATTTTCTTATTTTGATATTCAATTTAGTTACGCAGTTTAATCTCTGTATGAAAATAAAATCCTGCTGCTTGTTCAGGTTGAAGAGTTAAGGAGCCGAGGCTATGAACCTTATGCATATAAGTGGGATAGAAGTCATAAAGCAAGGCAGCTTCAAGATATTTATGCTCATCTGGAAAATGGAGAACAGTGCAAGGATGACTCTGTCTCAGTTGCGGGAAGAGTTATTGCTAGTAGAAAGTTTGGTAAACTAGCTTTCTGTACTTTAAAGGATGAATCTGGAACCATCCAGGTTTCCCCGACTTATCTTTTCTCAACCTTTAATTCTTCTCATCCTTTTAGGTCATCATTTCTTTCATTCATTTTAGTATCTCATGTCTTTTGGACCTCATTGCAGTGATTACTTGATTTTTTAGCTTAAAAATTGAATCATTGATAAAATGTGGCTCTTTTCATAGTCACAGTTTAACTGATAAATAAATTTGCAGAGATACTTCGTACTGCTGAAGCATGCCAGTGCAAATGATGATACTAACAAATATTTTCTTTGCAGCGAATTTTGTTTTTGGATGGATTAGCGGTTTAGTGATAATATTTGTGTTCTTGTTATGTGAGGCTCCAGATTTCTGTCATACATAACTCTGAATTTCACACTCAGAAAGTTCTTTGGTGTATCTCTGCACTACACGTCAAATTGTAGTAGTTATTGTGTGATAACTGTTTTTTCCTACTAAATTGCCTTTCTTTAGAGTAGTTTCTTACCAATTTAGCGGGGAATCTAAAGTTCGCTTACTTCAGGAACCAGTTTTAGGTCTGAATTGACAAAATTTGGTGGAATTGTTCTTACTTTTAAGTCATTCTACATGTGAAAATTCATATAAGATTGACTACAAGATTTTCGATGAGAGATATGTAATACAGATTAGAACGTTATATTACATCTATGATGGGATTATTGAAGTGAAAACCTAGTGACAGTCATTAAAGAATTATTAATGGTTTTATTAGGGGTAACTATTTTAGATGATATGCTAGGGTGTGGGGATCAAATATGTAGGAAAGCAGTAAGATTGAGATCGATCAGTCTTGGCATGACAAAAACCTGTACAGCAAGTATGTTAGGTTGACAATCCAAATGATGAGCATAATGTCAGTCTTTACTCTTTTATTAAGTATTTTAATAGAACCCCTAAGGGAATTTTATTAATTCAACAAAAAGTACAAAAACCGGCTTTAAGTTCCACTACACCTTAAATACAACATACACAAAGAAAACCTACGAACCGCCACCGAAATACAACTCACACAAAATCACAAAAAATCAGGATCAACTCTAATAATAGGAAAGTTCATTCTATCACCATGAATAAAAAAAGAGAACTTATTAGTCACAATATCAGTCACAACAACAGCTTGAGTTGAGCTGCCCAATTTAGCAGGCCAATTAGCCAGCTTATTACCTTCTCTTTGAATATGTGACCAAGTAACCTGTTAAAAATAGTTTAAAGCAAAAGTTTTCTTCATATGTACCAGAATAGTCCACGGGTATTACTCCTTTAAAGTACAAAATTCTCACTTTAACAAAGAATCAGTTTTCGCATGTACTTGATGCCAACCACAGTTCTTAGCCAGTAAAAGAGCTTTTACTATAGCTTTAACTTCAATGACTAATGGAGAAATAGGAATCGAAGGAGCAACACATCACACCAAACAATTACCACAATTATCTCTAGAAAGCCCACCAATGCCTGCATTTTGAGCTTTTCAACTGCCATCAACATTTATTTTAATAATATCTCTCACCGGCATTTTCCAATAAACCAAAATAACATTTGACTTCAGTTTCACAGGAATAGGAAGATTCATGTTCACGAATAATGTAAGGATCAATTTATTAACATGTTTCTTAAAACTCCCATATTTAAGCATTTTAAAATGAAATTAATGATCAATCTGAAAGTATTAGATATCAACACAATTATCTTTATGTTTAACATCATTTCTAGCAATCCATATAAACCTGAAGACAATAATAGGAATGGTAGCAAAAAACCGGCCTCCAAACCTGTTCCAATCCTGAATATAACTGACAATAGTATTCACCAAAATTTCCTCTATATTCCTCTCAAAGAGAATTGGGATACGATTCCAGATTTTATTAGCAAATTTTCAAGAAATGAAAATGTGCTCCATGCTTTCCTCATCCTGCCTGCATAAACGACAACATGTCGGGATTCTCAATCTTGTATATTTCAGAATATCATCAGTAGGAAGAATATGATGTAGTATGCTCCAGCAGAAAAAAGACTGAGAAGGTTTAATCCAAGAGTTCCAAACCAATTTTAAATCTTGCCCCCGAGCATACAGAAGAGAATCAACAAAGGTTTTAGAAATAAAATCACCCAAACGGCCTTTAACTCTTACTTTATCTTGAATACCTTGTAGGATGGGAACATTGGCAATGATATAAGCATCATAATTACTCATATTATTAACCAACACTCCAACATCCCAACAGTAGTTATTCCAACAATCTTTCACAGCAAAATTAATATCAAAATAACCCCATTGTGATCAGCCAGTGCACCACTACCCAATCAATCATCATACCAAAAACTGGAAGTGCCTTCACTAATATCCCAACAAAGCAAATTCTCAGTCTCTTTCGAGATCTTAAGCATCTCCTTCCAAACAATCGAATCCTTATTGTTAGCAGTGATAGCAAGTGGATGAGTATTAGAACAATATCTATTCATCACCATATGAGCCGGAGGGAATTACTAGCTGTATACCACCAGCACTAACAGGTTTGCATAGTTTAAACGAACTCATCCAATGATTCTTATGCTCTTTTTCAGCCCACAAGTACTTATTAAATATATTCTCCAACCTTTTGCAAATGCTAGACGGAATCTATATAATTTGCATAGCATATAAGGGAATAAAAGTAATAATACTTTTTTTAAAAGAGTAATTATACCCCCAAAGGATAAAAAATTGTTTTCCCAAGAGAAAATGCACTTATTGATCTTATCAATTAGACTCTCAAATCGATGATTCATTCTTGTACCTGTATCCATAAGATAACCCAAATAAGGCATATGCAAATCACCTTTGACACAGTTGCTAGTTCTGGATTCAGTTTCTCTTAACAGTAGAAATAGCTTTAGCATAGTAAAAGTTGCACTTATTATTATTGAAAATAAACCCAGAAGCTTCTTGAAAATGATCCGAACCTTTCCACAACTTTTTAACGGATGTCTTATTATTAGTAAAAATCACAATATCAACAACATAGGCAAGGCGAGAAATCCCATAGTTTCGTTTATCATCATAGTTCATGCTAGGATAGTTGTTGAAAATGCTATTTAAATATCCCGAAAGATAGTCAAAATCAATAATGAAAAGAATTGGAGAAAGAGGTCCATGTTTAATCCCTCTTGAAGCTTTAAAATAGCCACATTTTTTCCCATTAATCAAAATGAAATAAAACTTATTATCCATAATTCTTTTGATAAGATTGCAAGAGGAAGCGTTGAAGCCATTATCTTTCAAAACATCCAAATTGAAATTTCACCCGATAGTATCATAAGCCTTTTAATATTCATTTTGAAAATCACATGGCCACCCTTGCCTTTTCTATCCAAATCCAAAACCAGTTCTTGAGCAATCAGAGCATTTTCACAAATAAACCTACCTTTAACAAAAATAGATTGATGATTACTAATAAGAATATGAAGATGAGGTTTAATTTTGGAGAGGATTCTAGAAATAATCTTGGATATATCAGCATTCAAACTAATAGGTCTGTAATTATCCCAACTACTGCTATCTTTACTTTTAGGAATTAAAATGAGATTAGTAGATCTGAAATATTTAGGCAACTCAATGCCTTTAAAGAAGTCCTGAATAGCAATAATAACATCACCACTTATCACCTCCCAACAACTTCTATAAAAGGCAGCAAAAAACTCATCTGGCCCAGTAGTCTTATTACTGTCCATAGAATTTAGATCATTTTTAAACTCCTCATCAGGATCTAAGAATGGTTTAATAATACCAGCATTTTGACCACTAATCCTCTCTAATTCACAATCATCATTATTAAGAAGATTAGAGAAAAAAACTAATACCATTAGCCTCAATTTGCTCAGAACTATCCAAATAAGTACAATCCCTTAGTTTGATTCTACTAATCACATTGGGCATCCTTCTTTTTTTAATAAAAGCAGGAAAATAAGAGCTATTTCTATCTACATCAACCATTTGATGACCCATAACTTTTTGACTATAGAAGGATTCCTCCATAGTAATAGCATTATTTAGCTCATATTGACTTGTGAGTAATGCGTTAAACTCAACCATATCATTGTTAAACTCCTCCAATTTTTTGACCTTAATCTCAGCATTATGAATATTATTATAATGGTTATCAAAAACATGCCAATTTCATTTTCTGAGCTTGCAAGCCAAATTCTTATGTAAACTCAATCATCTATGACCATCATTACCAGTATAATCAGATTTCCAGTCATCTTTCACAAACAATAAAAGAAGTATGGAGAATCTACATATTAAAAAATCTGAATTGATAAACCAAAGGTTTTTCGCTGACTTTCACAGACAACAATAAAGGAGCATGATCCAAATATGTAATAGCCAGCTGATAAACACTAGTAACAGGGAAGTAATCCATCCACTNTTCAGAAGTAATACACATTAAGTTTCATGCTTAGCACCACAATATATTCAAATGTTTTTGAAAGCATAAAATCTAATAAAATAATAATAATCGAATAAAGTAAATCTTTTGNTTAATCAAAATGAAATAAAACTTATTATCCATAATTCTTTTGATAAGATTGCAAGAGGAAGCGTTGAAGCCATTATCTTTCAAAACATCCAAATTGAAATTTCACCCGATAGTATCATAAGCCNATAGGGTTTATATTATGTTGGGTTCGGGAAAAACTTCCTATAAGGGCAAACCCCTATAGTTAATTACATCTTGGGTAACAGAAGCAACTAAGAATTTACTCTCAATAAAATCAAGAAAAATTACCTTCAAGGAGTTCAAATGGTAAGGACATTTCAAATATATTGGACTAAAAAGTGTGAATGGGATTAGTTCAAATTTGGAACAATTTGTTTTGGAGTCCAAAGAAAGAAACACTAGAGGATGTCACGGATCTGAAGGAGAGCTTCGATGACTTCCCAAGCTATCCTATTATTTGGCTTCAATTTAGGAGAAATTATTTAGATGTTTCATCCTGCAATTTTTTTTATTTATTAGGATTTACATTTGTGTGAAACAATCAACACAAATAACCTTGAAGATGTGAGGATTTAGGTCATGACGAATGATAACCTCAGAATCCTAAGGCGAGTTTAGGGCTTATATTATACAATATGGTTGTACAAAGGCCTAAAAATATGTTTGAGGATTTATATTGCACTAAGCAAACAACCTCAAATTCCTATGACTTTGTTGTTTTAAAGCTAAGGAAGGGATGTATTAGCGTAGATCCTCTTACTGTTGAAGATGGTCGGGCTGCCCACCATGTAAGCTCCAAGCTCCTCGTTGTAGCAGAGTTCAAGTTTTCCAGGTCATTTGGTTATAATGCCAAATCAAGTGACCCTATGGTTAAAGTTCTTTAAATTTTATTATGGGCATATTAAAGTTGATTAAAGCGACACCGGTCAAGATCCCACGGTTCCATCGTCCCGGCACCACTATTTTCTATTGGAATCACTTAGTCCAAATGAATTTACTAAACTCAACTTAATGAGTTCCATAATTTCATTTAGACCGTGGGAAGCCTCGTTAGCAACCGTAGGTTACCTCCTCCGAGGG
>JXCR01137342.1:34243-52352 GCA_002079205.1 Phalaenopsis hybrid cultivar | reverse complement strand
AATAAAAAAGGCTTTGCATTTGTTAGAGGTTCTATTGAGACATTGATTGAAATTTCCAAAAAANTCCCTTATCCACCACCAGGTACGACAATCGTGTTGCGCTTTCGTCAATCCTTATTACTTCAAATTTTCTTAACTTTAAAAAAAAGCTTTGCTCAGGTAAGTACTACTTAGTGGACGCCGAGTATCCTTTGCAAAAGGGCTATTGAAGCCATATCCAGATACAAAATATCATATACCTGATTTTGAGAGATCGAGCGGGGTTGCACGAGGAAAGAAAGAAATTTTTAATAAAATACATTCATCCTTGCATGGTGTGATCGAGAGATCGTTCGATGTTTGGAAGAAGAAATGGGTAATTCTACGTGATATGCCAACTTATCCATTTCCAAAACAAGTTCAGATTGTAGTGGCAACAATGACACTACACAACTTCATTAGACGACATCATTCTCGGACAGATGCAGAGTTTTCCGTTATAGAAGAGGATTTAATGAAAATACCACCTGAGGCATTTGAATACCACGTTAGACGTTCTATCCCACAAATCAATATAGATTCACCTGAGTCACAAACACCAGATGCTGAAGGCGCTTCANAATGAGTTCCAGACATTCAGGGAAGTCCGAGAAAGTGATGTGTCGTTGCGGACTACCGTCGTTGCTATTCACATCACGCCAGACTTATAGCTACGGGAGGCAATTTTATAGGTGCCCGCGATGAGGACACGGACCTGAAGACTGTAAATTCTTCAGGTGGACGGACAATGCAACTGTTTCTACGATATCCCAATTGGACACAGCTACTAGGAGTTCGACAGTACCACAGCAGGACAACTACCGCATATGGTTCGAGTTCTTCCGTGTATACCGCACCCCATCAGGACACGTTTGCTCGGGGTTTTGATGTATCAGAACGGGGCAACATTCATCATGATGTGACTTTACATGTCAAACTCAATATTGTCATTTTTTTCCTTGTTATTTTAACATGTTATTTCTTTTTTTTTTGGGTCTTATTATAACCCATATTAGAGTTTCATAAATGTGTAATGAACTTTCATATATATCATTATGTTTTTTTGATGTAATCACAACTTTTTTGAGTTATATCAATATTATTAAACTTTTTTGCATTTTCATTTATTGACATTTGAGAAAATAACATTCTGCTACACAGATTATTCATTCAACTAAAAAAATTAACAAACAAGTTGTTTACAAAACGCACTAACCAAATAACTAAACAACTTATTCAAAACAAGGGCAAAATAGTCAATTTTACAGAATCAGTGGTTTTCCAGACACACTAACCAAACAGCCAGACAGGTTATCCGGATCAGCTGGTCATCAGCAGATTACCAGGATAAGCTGCTTATTAGCAGAAGCTGGATAAGCTGCAGCTGCCCCAAACAGACCCTAAATATCTTAACTTTAGAATTATCCATTATTACCAAAAACTTTTACTAGGTTAGACATCATTATTTTTTCATTGTATTCATCTTGTTGAGATGGTAAGCTTGATTATAAAATTTCTAAAATCAAAGCTCTCGATGATCTTTAATTTGATTCGAAATATTTTTTTTTTGTAGAAAATGTCTTTAGAATCAGGCCAAATGACAAAAATTCTTGATGACAACATCAATTATATTATAGAGATAAGTCATCAAACTTTAATGGGTTAGTGATATTTTTTTCTTTAAAAATCTAAATTTATTTAGTATAGATTTATAGTTCCTGCTTTGATAAATCAAATACTATTGTTAATCCTTTCATTCATAGAATAAAATTACAACAAAAATATACTATCTCATTCACTCCTTGCTTTAAGGTTAATAATTAACTCATTGAATGACCCACATTAATTACCTTTAATCATAGAAGTTATTTAATTATTCAAGGTCCTTAATGACCTCAAGATCTGGTGATATTTGACTTGTTGGATTCATCTCATCAAGATACTTGATCTAACTATAGGTAAGTCAAATTTGGAGTTCATTTGACCCTTCAATAAACCAACTAAATCATCTAAATATGATTAATGTCTTAATCCATGTTTGATTGGACTCGGATTGGATTAATTTTAGTATCAATGGGTTCACCTTGTGAGATGGTAAGTTTGACTATAAAATTTCTAATTCAAAGCTCTAGGTGATCTTTAATTTGATTAGAAATATATTTATTTTGGTAAAAAATATCTCTAGAATTGAACCGAATGATAAAATTCTCGATGACTGCAAGAAGTATATTATAGAGGTTAGTTATCAAACTATAATGGGTTAGTGGTAGTTTTTCTTTACAAATCTAAATTTATTTGGTATAGATTTATAGTTCCCAATTCAAAAAATCAGAGACTATTATTATTCCTTTTATTCAAAGAAGAAAATCATAACAAAAATATGCTATCTCATTCCTTGACTCCTTGCAGTGCTCTAACTCTCATTCCATCCTCTATTGTTATATTGGGATACATCAACTAACTTCATTGATAACTTGGATACCTTTGATAATATATTCTCTCTATAATGTCTTGGTCATTATTAATTAATCTTTGCCTATATCTTCAACAAATCAACTTGAAGGTGATTTAAAAGCTTTAATGCCTAGAGCATCATCTTAGTTAAAGAGTTCTATTATTTATAAATGTAATTTTTTTTTAATATCCAGTAGTAGGTGGGAAAATTTTTGACTGATTTCAACTTTCATTTTAAGCCACTCTTTAGCATTGCTTTCTTCTTGGGACTATATCTCATAAATTTTAAATTTTCTGTGGGAAAGCATAAAAAATATGTAAGCTTTCCTAAATTTGTGCATGAGTCATAATGCCCTATATGTCTATATAATCTTACAACTTTATACATCAAGAAGAAGAAAAATAATAATATTCAAAAAAAAAAAAATAATATTATTATTTTCAATTCCAGAAAAAGTTTAGGAGATTTGAATGTTATATTTTTATTTATGGCTTACATTTATTTTAATAACTTATGAGATTTATTTTAATAACAAGTTATTTATTTTCGTAACTCATAACTTACGTCATAAATTATGACAACTTATGCTATTTACTTTGATAACTTAAGTTATTTATTTTATTAACTCATAACTTATGTCATAAATTATGAAAACAATGATTATTTATTTTGATAACTTAAGCTATTTATTTTCTTAACTCATAACTTATGTCATAATTTATGACAACTCATGATATTTATTTTGGTAACTTAAGTTATTAATTTTCTTAATTCATAACTTATGTCATAACTTATGATAACTTATGATATTTATTTTTGTAACTCATGATAACACAAGTTATTAATTATCTTAACTCATAACTTATGTCATAACTTATGATAATTTATTATATTAGTTTTATAACTCATGTAATCCCTAAAATGAATAAGGGTTACTAACTTATGCCATTGATTTTAATAATAAAAAATCAATTAATTTATTAAATTATCATAAATCCTATTGGTTTGTAACCCCTTGATAGACGATGGTTAAATGATTTACATAATGGGTCATCTTTCTTCCCAACACACCCGGTACATTTCCCTCCATCAGAAAGTACAGAAAGTTTCAAAGGATTAGAGAGAAAAACTCCATCTCTTCAGGATCAAATTTCTTCAAGATCAAATTTCTTCATCATGAATGCAGGTATGTGTTATTTTATTAGAGATATGTAAAAATCATGAATTTAAAAAATCTTGGTTATTATGTATTATTAGAATTTGTGTCATAAAGTTCAAACATGAATTTTTAACATGTGGTATCAGAGCCTTGATTACAAAATTTATGATTTTGCATTTAATTTTATTTATGTTAATTGCAATAAATTTATGCTGTGAATTAGATCTTGAATTAGATCAATAAAACTAAAGTAAATTGATGTGATTGAAATTATTATTTATTTAATGTCTATGTTATGTTTAATTTGTTAGCCACCAAAGTGATCAAATTAATAAGTTTAATAGACGTTAAATTATTGACCTCACTTTTGGTTGAGGTTTAGTTTTTCCTCTTTAGTAGCCTAAGGTCTAGCTATAGGACATTCCTATTGACTATTCTTAGAAAACTATACATGGAACCCTCACCATTAAAAATTCTACACTCTTCTGTACTCAACTTGAAGTTCCACATATTGGTCGTAACCTCTAGCACTTAGTAGGTGGGGTCATTATGGGGGAGATCAAGATGAGTCCCCCTTAGGACTGCTGGACCTTAGGGTTGACCCTGGGTGTTGGTCTAGGGCTTAAGGTGCATATTTGCACTCACAATCACTCACTACTCTAAACCCAGAATTTCTAAGCTTTGGTCCCTTGATGCTTTTGGGAGACACCTGTAGGTGGTCCCCTAAACTCATTAGCCCTCGACTAGGGTTTGGCTAAGATCAGTACATAGAGGACCCAAAATGGGGTCTCCATTGGTCCATGGCTTATTGATGGTGGTTGGCACTCCAAATCTACCAAGACACCCAACCTAGTCTTTTGCCCCTAAATTGGCCAAATTACCAAAATACCCCTCCTTACCCCAAAATTCCAAAAATTCCAAAAAAATCCCAAAAGTTCCCAAAACCCCCCAAATATTCCCAATTTCATTTTTATCAACTATCACATGAGCCAATTGGGCCAATTTGACCATCTTTGACCAAAACCCTTAAATTTCCCTTTACACGCCCATATTTTTCCCAAATTACCTCAAATGTCTATCCAATTGGTCTTAATTTACCCTAATTTCAATTATAAACTCAAATTCACCCTTGATGTGACCAATATAGATGAAATCTAAGCTTAATTGGTCCATGATTTGAACCCAATTTTGAGCTAAACCAAAAACTCCAATTTGGCCCTATGACTTGGTTCCACCAAATTGAACCCATGGCCTACTCCATTTGCCACAATTTGTGCTAAAAAACCTTCATAACATCCCCATACATCATACTTGACCTTAAATTGGCCTTGGTGAGGCCTAAATTTCATTTGATTTCAACCTACGTCCAGAAAGCCCAAAATTTACCCCAAATTGACCATGTCTCAAAATCTCACCAAATTGAGGGCCTTAACCCCAAAATTTCAACTCTATCCCTTCACAAAAAATCTTTAAAACTTCTCCCTTGATAATGTGGACCATTCAATTTGGACTTAGCGCAAGGCTAGCTCAACCTAGACCCATGTCTAACCCAACATGCCCAAATTGGCCAAATTTCAAAAATCCTTCAAATTGACTTACCAATTGAACACAAAATCACTTCAAAACTTCACCAAAAATCTTCATAGAAATCATCTTCAAAATGTTGATCAATCAATTGGGTCAATTTACATGGCTAACCTAGCCCAAACCCAAGCTTTGATCACTTGAACCCGCATTGAACCCATGCATTAAAGATAACCTAACTACCCCAAAGCCATCAAATTAACTCCACCTCAGCCATTGGTTAGACCCTAAGACTGAGCCAAAGCCAATCTAACCCAAGCTAGATGAGCCATAGACCAAAATTACCCCAAATTAAGGGATCTTATTTCCAAAAATACACATGCTTAAGATACCCTTACCAAAACTAAACCCCATTGCATTAAATTGCTTTAACAGATTCCCCTGGATGCCAGGAGCACTTAGCCACCTCGCCCTGAGTTGCCAGAGAAGCTCAAAACCGAGAGCCACCACCATGGAACTTCACCCAAATCAAACCTAGAGGCCAGCTCAGCCAAATTAAATTATAGAGCTCCTCTGCCCTCCACCTAAGCAGCACAGTGCACCCCCTAATTGACCATGAAAGCCACCCCTTAGACATTTTTATAAAAAAGCACCTTCCACGGTCATGGGAGGTGGTACTAAAAATTTCTTAGAGAGAACCCTCCAAGCTGAGCACAGAGCTTCCCTAAGATCCCCTCAGTGCATTCCAACTGTTTTCCCTCACCAATTTCCACTGCTGGAGTTCAATTTTGAGCTCAAAATCTTGCTGAAAACCAGGACAGAGCCCAATACACCTCTACAGTCCACCAAACTCAAATTAACTTCTCCCACACCTTCACAACAGTGAAAGAAGCTTAAGCCCCACCAAATTTTCCTCTCACAGAGCCTGTACCATGGCTCTAAACCAACACCCAAATCTGGTCGTGATGGAAATCATACCTAGGCCTTACACCAAGACCAGAGACTCAATCCCTAGCCTCTTTAGATCACAACAAACATGCCAAGACTCTCTGATTGAAGCTTCACTTCTCAGAGCAAAGGTATAAAATCTCTCCCCCTCCCGAGCCTCTTTTGATTCTCCATTTTCTTAGAGTTAATTTGATGGCTTGGTCACCTTATGGATGTGTTTTTCTGGGCTAGACGAGCGTTTAAAAAAAAAAATTCATCCAATTTGGTTAAGAAATGAGAGAGATCTTAAGGCTAGAAGATGGACGGTTCTCGGGCTAGGCTATCGGGGACGATAACGGAGTGTCGTTCGATTGAGCGTGTATCAGATGGACGGTTGAGATGAAGCCGGACAACGCCTCCTTACACAAATAGTGGGACGCGTGGCTGCTTATGTGGATGGCAGTGTCAAATGGGAGTGCGCCGCGTGGAATTCGGAGCTGCCTAGGATTTACATGGTGTCGCGCTGTTTAAATAGATAAATAGGGATTTTCCTATTTATTTAAATACCTCTAACTTCAAAAACCTATATCTTGATGTAGAAAAATTACAAAAATAAAATAAAAATACTCACTTGCTCAGTGAATAGAGAAGAACAAAGTGGAAATGATTTGGAGTCAATTTGATGCCTATTTTATTTTTAATTAATTAAATACTGATTTAGATGTTTTAATTCTCCATGCATGTAGTAATCACACTAATGCTTGAAATTTTAGCATTGTGTTGCCTCTATCTTAGGAAACATTCATTGATTTTTCCAAAGTTAGAGGAGGTCCCTAGACAGAGAGTCATATTTTTCAAGTTTATGTGCATTATTTACTTAAAATAATCATGGAAATTAGCATGTTGCCTAAAAAAATTCAATAAAATTTTGGGAGGTTTATGATGACTAGAGAGCCTTTAAGAAAATTTCTCATGAGCCAAGTCATTCAAAATATACATAATCTTTACAAACCCTAAATCACTAAGAAAATTAATTATGAAAAAGACAAATAACAAAATGAATTTTTCTTATCTCTATTATGTTTTAGGATCCAGAGAACTCACCATAAAAATTTCAAAGCATTTTGAGTTCATTTGGTAACTTAAGTTGATTTTTAATGATAAATAACATTTTTGGCACTTAAATGATTTTTAAAAAATCAAAATATAACTAAAAAATTTATAAAAACTTTTTTTTTGAGTTCTTTGTGATCAGAGGTATTTTTATAAAAATAAAATGGTATTTAAAATAAAAATTTCATTTTTAGCCTACTTTTTAAAATATTTAAATAATTAAAAATCCATAAAAATCACAAAAATAATAAAATTCATGAAAATGTTTTAAATTGCTTCCTAAGCACTTAGGAATAATTAAAATATTTTTTCTGATTTTCTAAATAAAGATACTGAATTTCAAAGCTTAAAAATAATTTTTAAAGGCTAAAATGGGTTTTCACTAAGAATAATTCCAATAAATCATATAAAACTAAAAAAAATATAAAATTCTCTCCTCTGAGTTCTCTGACCTTAGGATGATTTTTTAAAAATATAAAACTTAATTTTCTCCATTTAAAATATTTTATATTTAATAAATACCCCATAACTTAAAATAATTTTTAAAATTCAAATAAAATTTTAAAAATCATGAAATTTGGTCTAAAGAACTCTCTAATTTAGGTATACCTCCAATTAAAAGTTCAAGGAATTAGGATTTACCTTGGTCAAGTTAGGAATTTTCTTTGAAAAATACTATTTTTGCATGAAAATAATTATATAAATTAATTTAAATTTTAAAAAATCACATTTTCTCCTCTTATGTCTTAATTGACCCATGACTAAGGTAGCATAAAAATTTCAAAGTCATTTGGATTAAATTTGATAACAATGAAGTGTTAGAGCCTTAAGGGCAAATGTGTAATTTTGGAAATTTAGCCTTAATTAACATTTAGGGTTAATTCAAGGAGGAAAATGGGCAACCTCTGATCTTAATTAGTTTATTTGGATCTTTGAAATATAAGGGGTTAATTGGTAGAAACTAACCTCACTTTCCTAATTGAAATGATAAGTTAATAAATTTCTAAATTATTGAAATTTGGAAGTTTATTAAAATAAAATGAACCAACGACTTAGGGGTATGACTTTTGAAGACAATAATTAATCAATTTAATACCCCTATTTTAATTTTCAAATATAATTCAAATTATGAATCATGACCACCTAAAGCTTAACCTTTTCAAAACTAATTAAGACACTCACCTAGGTATTAAGGGCTTAGTAGTGACTTAGGCTAAATCAAGTTTCATTTAAATGAGGATTAGAAAGTAAATATCATTGAGAAATAGAACATCTTTCAAACACTATAAGCCCAATTAGGACCAAAATTTGGTTAAGTGTTCCAATAACTCTAACTTGCTTCTTTAAGGGTCTTCACCCACATAATTTTTAAAATTAAATTACAGATGATAATTACCTTACTCTTAGGGATAATTGATACATCAATGTTAATTGAGCATTGGGGTGTTTATAGGATGAATTATTAAGCAACACAAGAAGTTTAAAAGAACTCGGGACTTTCCACCAGACAGCGAGAGAGTAGCACAAACCTGCTTATTTCTCTAGATCTGTTGGATACCTCAGAGATTTACTAAACTTATTATATTTTGCTTGGCGACATCATCCTTAATTAAACTCCTAAGGACCAACCGAGATGTGAACTAGGGTTAGATAGGTCATCAAAATTTTACTTCCCTGTTTCATATAAACTGCCTTAACATGCCTTTTGAGTTTCAGGTGGTGGAACGAGAAGACTCGCCAGGTACGCTTTTACAATTTTCAGCATTGTATTTCTTGTACTTTCATACTGTACTTCTATATCTGTAATTTTTCATGCTAAACAACGATGCCACCCTGCATGAAAACTAAAACTATTAGAATACCCACAAAACCAAAACCAAAACCAAAACTAAAACTAAAATCAACCAAGATAAAACTCACCCCCACAACATTCAAAATATAAAGAAACTCAAAATTTAATCACAAACATCACACAAAACTACAACTTTTACTAAATTAAGATATCTCTATCGGATGATCGGGAATTCCTTGGTGGAGGTAACCTACGGTTGCTAATGAGGCTTCCCACGGTCTAAATGAAAAATGGAACTCATTAAGTTAAGTTTAGTAAATTCATTTGGACTAAGTGAATCCAATAGAAAATACTGGTGCCAGAATGAGGGAACCGTAGGAGCCTAACCGGTGTCGCTCTAATCAACTTTAACATGCCCCCATAAAATTTAAAGAACCACAATCACAGGGCCACATGATTTGACATCATAACTTGACACAGTAGAAAACTCAAACTCGTCGCGGCAAGGAGCTTGGAGCTAGTATAGTGGGCAGCACGACCATCTTCAATAGCAGAACCTGTCTTCCTCAGCTAAACCAATCTTCCTTCCTTAATTATAAACAATAAAGTCATAGGACCTCGAGGTTGCTTGCTTATGCAACGTAAATCCTCATTTTATCTTTAGGCCTTTGTATAACCCTACTATACAATATAAGCCCTAACTTGTCTTAGGATTCTGAGATTGTCGTTTGTCACGACCTAAATCCTCATATCTTCCAGGATATTTGTGTGATAGTTTCACACAAATGTAAGCCCTAACTAATAAAATTGACAGGATGAAACACTTAAACATTTCTCCTCAAAACTGAAGCCAAACATTAAGATGGCTTGGGAAGTCACCGAGGTTCTCCTATGAATCCATGACATCTCCTAGTTCTTCCTCCTTTGGACTCTACAACAAAATGTTCTAAATTTGAACCAATCCCCTTTCACACCTCTACGTCTGATCTCATTGAAAAGTCCTATCCTTTGAAATTTTTTTAAGATAATATTTCCTGATTATTATCGAAAGTCTTCTTAGGTGACTTTGGTCTATTTATATACTTAGTTAAGATATGTTTATATATCCAAAGATAATAGACATGTCTAACTTGAGTATAAATAATTATCAATTAAGTTTAAGTCAAAGATTAATTATGTTTATTATCGTGTATTCTCATATCACCCAAAAGAGATTTCAATACACTATTATTATTATTATTATTATTTTATCTGATTTTATATGAATATCTATGTAAGTTTAATGTTCGAAGCTTTAATGTACGAGCATGTTTTATTTATTTACAGTAACTACTCCCGTTTCTCTTCATTTGCAAGCTACATCTATTCAAACATTCAATGGGCTTAATTTCTCTGAATGGCGTGAGCAAGTCCAGTTTCACCTTGGTGTTCTGGATCTTGATTTAACACTCACGACTGAGAAACCCCTTTCTCTTACTAATTCTAGCAGTGCTGAGCAAATATCTTTCTATAAAGCTTGGGAAAAATCAAACAGATTAAGCTTAATGTTTATGCGAATGACTGTACCAATCAACATAATGTGTACATTTTCTAACACTAAGTGTTAAGGAATTCATGAAATTTGCTGAGAATTGTTCTCAGTCTGGCTCTACTGATAAGTCTCTTACTGAGACACTATTGAGTACATTAACTAACATAAAATTTGATGGTACTTGTACTATGCATGAGCATGTTGTTAAAATGACGAACATAGCAGCAAGACTTAAGACCCTGGGAATGGAAGTGAATGAAAATTTTCTTGTGCAATTTATCTTTAACTCCTTGCCTCCTGAGTATGGTCCATTTTATATGAACTACAACTCTTTTGTCCAGGTTCCTTTCTAAAAAGGCTTAAGAAAGGAATAAATGACTCCATTAATCTCATGGGTCATTAAAGAAGAGCCGTAAAGAAACCTGGAAAGAAGAATGGAAAGAGCAAACAAGGACCACTAAAGATTAATGTGTCGTCTGCCCCAATTCAGAAAGAGCAACATAAAGGAATTAAGTGCCACTTTTACAGAAAGCCACGACACTATCAAAATGAGTGTCAAAAGTACGAAGACTGGTTCGAAAAGAAAGGTAAACCTTGTGTTTCTGTATGTTTCAAATCAAATTTGGCAGAAATTCCTTATAATACCTGGTGGATTGATTCTTGTTGCACCACTCATGTTTCTAATACGATACAGGGATTCCCTACAACCCAAATTATAAACCCAAATGAAAGTTTGTCTTCATGAAAAACCGAGTCAAAGCTTCAACTGAAGCTATTGGAACCTATCGATTGATTTTAGATACTGTACATCATTTAGATCTTTTTCAAACACTTTGTCCCTTCTATTTCTTGTAATTTGATTTCATTGTCTAAACTTGATTCTATTGGATACTCCTTTAAATTTGTAAATGGTTGTTTCAGTTTGTTTAAACACAATCATCTCATAGATTCTGGTATTCTTTGTGATGAGCTATATAAGCTTAAAAGTGATAACATTTTCACTGGGACTCTAATGACTTTGTATCATAATATTGATACTAAATGTGGTTTTATGAATGAAAATTCAACTTATTTGTGGCATAAACATTTGGTTCATATATCCAAAAAAAGAATTAAAAGATTAGGAAAGCATGAAATCCTTAATGAATTGGATTTTATTGATCTTGGCATCTGTGTGAATTGTATTAAAGGAAAGCACACAAATCAAACTCTTAAGAAAGTCACCACAAGAAGCACACATCTTCTTGAAATTATACACACTGGTAGTTGTGGACCTTTTTTATGTTTCATCTTTTGGTGGAGAAAAACATTTTATCACCTTTATTGATTATTTTTCACGTTATGGGTATGTCTACTTATTGCATAAAAAATCTCAAGCTATAGATGCCTTAAAGGTGTATATAATTGAGGTTGATAGATAATTAGACAGAAAAGTGAAAATTATCAGGTTTGATAGAGGCGCTGAATATTATGGAACTTACAATGAATCTGGACAATGTCCAGGTCCATTTGCTAAATTTCTTAAAACTAATGACATATGTACTCAATACACTATGTCAGGAACGCCACAATAAAAATGATGTTGCAGAAAGGCAAAATCGTACTCTAATGGAAATGGTTAGGATTATGATGAGTAATTCCTCTTTACCCTCATCATTGTGGATGTATGCTTTAAAGACCACCACATATTTGTTAAACAAGATTTTGAACTGTTTACTGGAAGGAGATCTAGTTTAAGGCACCTGCGTGTTTGGGGTTACCTAGTAGAAATAAGGTTATATAATCCACATAAAAAGAAATTGGACTCAAGAACAACCAGCGGTTTCTTCATTAGTTATCCAGAAAAATCTAAAGGGTATAGATTTTATTGTCCTAACCACAATACAAGAATTATTGAAGCTGGAAATGCCATGTTCATTGAAAATGGTGAAGTTAGTGGGAGTTTGGAACCACATAAAGTGAACATCCAAGAAATTAGGGTTCAAGTTCTTTTACCCAAACCCAAAATTTCTTCTTAAGTTGTTATTCTTATAGTTATTGAACAGTTTGACAACTTACAAGAACAATAGATATATGATCAAATACCCTACAAGGAAACTGTCACTAATGAACATACATTAGATGAACCACATGAAGTAGTACCTAGAAAACCTGAACAACAAAAAAGTTTGTTATTTCCGATGATTATATGGTTTATCTACATGAATCTGAATTTGACTTAGAAGTCAATGAAGATCCAATTTCATTTTCACAAGCCATAAAAAGTGCAATTCTTCTAAATGGTTAGATTCAATGAAAGATGAGTTGAAAACGATGGATCATAACAAAGTCTGGGATATCGTTGAATTGCTTGAAGGTTGTAAAAGATTCGGGTGTAAATGGGTCTTTAAGACTAAGCGCAACTCGGATGGCAATATTGAATGATATAAAGCCAGACTTGTTGCCAAATGTTTCACTCAGAAAGATGACATCGACTATAAAGAAACATTTTCTTCGGTTTATAAGAAAGATTCATTTCGAATTATCATGACACTAGTAGCTCATTATGATTTGGAGTTACACCAAATGGATGTGAAAACTATCTTTCTGAATGGTATTTAAATGAAAAGGTCTACATGAGTCAACTTGAAGGATTTTTGGTTGAAGAAAAGGAACACATGATGTGTAAACTTAAGAAATCAATATACAGACTTAAGCAAGTTTCCCAACAATGGTAACTTAAGTTCAATGATACCATCACGTCCTTTGGATTTAAAGAAAACACTGTTGATCATTGTATATATCTAAAGGTCAGTGGGAGCAAAATCATATTTCACATTTTGTATGTTGATGACATATTGCTGGCTACTAATGGTCTTGGCTTATTATATGAAACCAAGAACTTTCTCTCTGAGAACTTTGAAATGAAAGATATGAGTGAGGCATCCTATGTGATTGGAATTGAAATATTTCGTGATAGATCACAAAGTTTGTTAGGGCTGTCTCAGAAAACATATATCAAAAGAATTCTTATGAGATTCAATATGGAAGGGTGCTCAGCAAGTGTTGCTCTAATTTAAAAAGGAGATAAATTCAGTATTATGCAGTGTCCAAAGAATGATTTGGAACGTAAATAAATGGATGAAATTCCTTATGCATCTATTGTTGGAAGCTTAATGTATGCTCAAACTCGTACTAAACCAGACATTAGCTTTATTGTCGGGATGCTGGGCAGGTATCAAAGTAATCTAGGAATAGATCATTGGAAAGCTACAAAGAAAGTTTTGAGGTATCTACAAAGAACAAAGGACCACATGCTCAGGTATAGAAGATCTAAAGATATTGAAGTGATATGATATTTAGATTCAGATTTTGCTGGATGTATTGATACCATAAAATCAACATTTGGCTCTCTGTTTCTTTTGGCTGAAGGAGCAATCTCATGGAAAAGTGCGAAGCAGAATATCACAGCTGCTTCCACTATTGAAGCTGAATTTGTGGTTTGCTTCGAAGCTACAATTCAGGGTTTATGGCTGCAAAATTTTATTTCAGGACTTGAAATTGTCGACAGTATTGTCAAGTCGCTGAAAATTTATTGTGATAACTCCGCAGCAGTCTTCTTTTCCAAAAATGACAAGTATTCCGAAGGTACTAAACACATGAAATTAAAATACCTTGCCGTTAAGGAAGAAGTTCAGAAACAAAGGGTGTCAATTGAGCATATTAGCACTAATCTCATGATTGCAGATCCTTTGACGAAAAGGTTGCCACTGAGGACATTTAACGAACATGTCGTGAGAATGGGCATTACCAAAACCCTTTATTAATTTTATGTTCTTTGTACTTTGACACTTTGAGCTCAACTTTTTTTTGTTTCTCATATTTATAAATCTTATTTTTATCATTATTGTACACTTTATGTTGCATAACGTTCAACAAGATTTGTCTTTTAATAGACATTATGAGACCATAATGTTAATTCTCATTATGCTAAGTATGTAATTGATATTGTGATACATGGAAGAGACTGTGTCGATAAATTGATGCACAATCGCCATGATTCATATTAATTTCATGCTTATTAAATAATTTATGATTTAACCAAAATAAAGAAGGATATATCTTACATTTTGTGCAGTATGTTATGCACTATTAAAATTAAGTGAGCCAAGTGAGAGAATGTTATATTTTTATTCATGACTCACATTTATTTTAATAACTTATGAGATTTATTTTGATAACTTAAGCTATTTATTTTCCTAACTCATAATTTATGTTATAAATTATGACAACTTATGATATTTATTTTGATAACTTAAGTTATTTATTTTCTTAACTGATAACTTATGTCATAACTTATGATAACTTATAATATTTATTTTTGTAACTCATGATAACTTAAGTTATTAATTGTTTTAACTCATAACTTATGATAACTTTATAAATTTATTTTATAACTCATGTAATCCCTAAATGAATAAGGGTTACTAACTTATGATTTTAATAATAAAAAATCAATTAATTTATTAAATTATCATAAATCCTATTGGTTTGTAACCCCATTGATGGATGGTGGTTAAATAGAGTATGATTTAGAGAATGAGTCCTCTTTCTTCCCAACACACCCCGTACATTTCCCTCCATCAAAAAGTACAGAAAGTTTCAAGGGATTAGAGAGAGAAACTCCATCTCTTTAGGGTCAAATTTTTTCAAGATTAAATTTATTCATCATGAATATCGATATGCGTTACTTTATTATAGATATGTAAAATCATGAATTTAAAAAATCTTGATTATTATGTATTTTTGAAATTTGTATCATAATTTTTAAACATGAATTTCTAACATTGAATTCACTGATTATGAAAGTTAGTTTAGAAGATGACTTTGCATTGATCCTAAAAAGTACAAGTAAGATGTACCTCAAATAAGTTATGATGACATTCAAAATAAATATAAGACAGAAGTTTAGAAGTAAAACAACCGTGTGGGAATTGTTAAGCACCTAAACTCAATTTTAAAAAAAAATAATGCTTTACATCATCCTTTAATGTCAATAAGAATAAATTCAGCCGTTTGACTTTAATTTTCAAAGTCAATATATGATTATTGTCAAATTATATACTTATAATTGTTAGGATATTGAATGGGACTTTAAATCTATAATAGATCTTGTGTCCATTTTACCTTGTCAAAAAAATAAATAAATAAATTATTGAATGATCTTCCACTGAAATTTTACTGTAAATTAATATTTGTTAGAATACCTAAAATAAATTATTTAACAAAATTCTTTTATCTCAATTATATATATTTTAACCAATATAGTATCATTATTAGTTGATGATATGATAATATACCATTGTATACTCAAAATGCTCGTAACCAGATCTTCTGCTTGTCGAGCGGGTCTGAATAAGACACGTGTCACCAACTAGAAAGAATAGACATCCCAAGGACAGATTCCAATCGAGCAATCAATATGAGATCAGTCATCCCAAAAGATGGATGAACCGAAGCTTAACATTAATTGAGCGACTACCCTAAAGGATGGACAAACGAAATGATTGGATGACGTCTGAGTAGGCAATTGAGAAAAAGATGATCCCGAAAACCGGTTGACTTATCAGTCGATTGACTCAGAGATCACTAAAAAAAAAAAACAACTGGCAGAATGACCGCCATAAGATAACTAACAACCGCATAGCAGAAAACCAGTTGATAAGGAGCCAGTCGATTAAAAAGTATTAGGGGCGTAATTGTTATGTCACATTATACTAAGCCTTCTATATAAATAAAAAATATATATATTAAATATGAATATGATTATTAGAATTATATACAAAAAATACTGAATCCTTATATCTTTTATTCCTTTCTCAAGCCAGTAAAAAAAATGGTTTATTGCTCGTACCACTTTTAGTTATAAACTTCTTGACTTCTCCCGTTTCCATTTGTCACTTTTATTATTCATTAACTGTGTTGCCTCGCCAAGAAGCATGGATAAGATGTCAAAATAATCTCTCATGATTTAGATAGAAACGTTTTAATATGTTTATAGAAATATTAAAATTAGTATTACATTAATAAATTTATCACCTAGCATAAATAAATTTTGAGGTATGATATTGGTCTCGAGATGATATTTTGAATAAAAAATATTCAAATTTTAATTAAAAATTAACCAGTGCTCCTATTTCAGTAAACTTGTAGTTAAATTGACCAGTTCGACGAGACAGAACCAATTGTACCAAAATTGATCTAATATGAACAAAACCAAGCCTCGATGAAGCCATATAATCGCTTTTGAAGATTTTTGGATACATTTGAAAGATCAAATATATGTTGAATTCGACGAGCATATGGTCGAATCGAGTGTCTTGACAAGATGAATCTAAAGAGCACATAATCACTCAATTCTGACATCATTAAGGTACCAAATGACCATCAAATACCGTTTGATTGAGGGAATTACTCCGAGCAGTCCGATCTGACTGATTCAAATATTAATAGCTGAAAATTTATAAATAGAGCCCCACCCGTTTATTGAGAGGAGGGGAGAGAGAGCTTGAGGGCTGAGAAGAGCTTTAAGCTTTGAGAATTAGCTAATGTCCAGAATCACTTCTGCCACCACCGAGCACCGTCGGCCACCGTTGGCCACCACTTATCGTCCGTCGTCAATCACCATCAATTACTGCCCTTTTATTGTAACAAACTCCTCCACACATCAACGTTGTAACTCGGAAGTCTTTATAACCCTTCTCACCGGTGGAACAAAGAATTATATTTTAAAATTTCAATTTATATTGGATCTCTTTAACTAGGTTAAACCTCATTATTTTTTGTCTTTACGAGTTTTTTATGTAAAAATTTTTATTATCATTACTGGCTATTTTTTTTTTGTTCTGTATATATGTTAAATTTTTATGTAACGTTAAGGTGATAATTTATTATTTAATTAAAAATCAAAAATAATTATCAGATTTTTTGAGTTAAGATTAAAATAATATGTTGCCAAACATCTCTCATTCACTAAGCGCAAAAATCTTTAGACAAGCTTGGGAATCTCCGCCCTATATTTTCCCCACTGCCATATCTTTTCACAGAAAGTGATTAAGAGAGAGACGGAGCTCTTACAACGAGAACTACTGCTAAAGCCTGTTACGAACGTACTTGCCCTTTGTCTCTACCCACGTTGTAATCTCCTCCTCCCCCTCAGGATAAGAGAAGACGAAGCAAGAGAAAAAATACACAGACACACCCACACTGCCAACAAAANTGCTAAAGCCTGTTACGAACGTACTTGCCCTTTGTCTCTACCCACGTTGTAATCTCCTCCTCCCCCTCAGGATAAGAGAAGACGAAGCAAGAGAAAAAATACACAGACACACCCACACTGCCAACGAAAATATCGTATCTTTCCTTAAAGGTTAAGTGTACTCTAGGGAAGATGGTGGCCGATTGCTCCCCCCTGGATGAGAACGGACGGATGGGATTAACGGAAGCGTGGAGGATCGGACGGGAGAGGCTTTACGAGAGGAGGACAGGTGGCAGCCTTTAAGGGCATTCGTATTCGGTCGCATCGGGTCGCGTCGCACCGATTCGCGAGCC
>JXCR01137342.1:22566-33385 GCA_002079205.1 Phalaenopsis hybrid cultivar | reverse complement strand
GGGGGAATAGAGAGGAAAAAAGACACTCTAGAAGAAAAAAAAAATTTATATTTTGTGGCCCTAAAATTCATAGATATGACGGGAGTATTTTGATCAGTATATAAATATATGGTCCGAAGCCTGAAAAAGCGCCCGACCAGACAAGGGCGAGTCCCTAAGAAACCTCTCCGCGGGATAAGGTCGGGAGCCTATGAAGGCCTCCACCCAGTCTTTGGTGTTGGTAGAAACTACCGATTAGTCTATCTCTTGAGGGCTTATTCTTCAAAGGATGAACCGAGCAGCTCCGGCCAACTGCTTCGGACACAGATGATTTGGTTTGATTACCGGCCTGGCTAGAGGAGAAGCTGCCAAACTCGTCCGCATGAGTCTTGTATTGGTAAAATTTTTTAAAAATGGTTGAATTCGGTTCGTTTAAAGATTATCATCCTTTGAGCCTGCAGGAGCTGGCCGGCGAGACATGAGATTTGGATTGCTCGTAGTCTCTTCTACCGGCTGTTAGATTTGTTTAAAATTTGTGCTGACATACTTTTAATATATAAATTTCAGATTTCTGATTCCCTTGTTCCTTGATAACAACATATACAATAAGAATAAGTGAATATTAATTTTTTTAAAAAAACAACTACTATTAAAAGCGCAATACTTGAAAAGTCTTAGGATTTTGTATAAAGATCCCTATAAATAAAAGTGAAACAAAGGAAAAACTTATCTATTCTTGGTCTTTCTTGGCGTGGGTTATCTTCATTCTTCTATTGTCAACGATCATGGAGAGCAATTCACCCACCCAATTAGCTAAGTTCGGTGATGATGCCCGAAAGAAAGTGGTTCAGGGCATGAAGTTGCAGGCATAAGTTTCATCTCATAACGTGCATCTCAAGAAGCCTCTTGCAGTAGAAGTGAGACCACCTGACCTAGAAGACGTAGATTGGTCATCTGATTCACTTTTTGATTGCCCTATGGAGAGGCCCCAAACAAGGGAGGGTGGATTTCCTCTAAAAAAATGTCGGACAACAGTGTTAAACCGTTCTGTGCGTAGGTCACCAGAACCATCAACTTATGCTTGAGATATTCTTGAGTTGACAGAAGAATATGAGTTGAAGCCTGAAACGACGCTCTTGGTGGAACATATAGTATTAGTTCAAGATGCGGTCCATGAGCCTCTACCAATGGACACACTAAAGTTGGATGCCTCCCTCCCGTCGATGGAGTGGGAAACTAGGGAGAGAATTCATCCTTTTACTACCTCCAATTTACATCAGATATTGGGTCTATCTTCCGGTGTGGGGACTAATACCCTACCTTTTTCGGAACTCGCTGCTGCCAAAAATTATACAAATATAAGATTTGTCATAGATTCTAGTGTTTGGGATGATGACCTAGAGAAGCTATCACTAATGTAACGATTGATCCGACTGAAGCTACAGGGGCGTCTGAGGCGCCTAGCTTAGCTAAGCTTCAGTTTTGTGAGGCGGGAGTCACACTGGCTCTGAAAGCTGATCACACTCTCCTTTAGAGTGAGCGTCCAGAGGAGGAAGTCATCGTGCTACACACAAGGAAGTATGCACTCAAAGATGAGGTAACATCACTTCGTGCTGAAGTGTTTGTGATCCAGGAGGTAGTCTCAATTTCCCAACTGCAATCTGAGATTGAAAGGGTAGAAAGGTTTAGCATGAAAAGGGAAAAGACGTATCAATTATTATTTCAACTCGGCTATGTCCCAACTGAGGCAGAGGCTGACGATTTTATTAAGTTTTTCCTTTCTAGTTGATAACTTGTAACTTGAAGGATTCCTATGTAAATTTTAATATTTTTTTAAATAAAAATTTCTCATCTTTGTATATACCAATGTGAGTTTGATGTAACTTTATTTTTGTGATTTGATACAGAAAAATACCCTTTAACCTCTATGCCTCTCGAACTTTCATGTCATGTTAAGTAATATCGCTGGTTCGGAAGAGCCCTACTCTTCCTTTCTTTCATCTCTGCATACTCTTTTCCCTTCTTCCTCCCCCCTAGCTATGACATTGAAGTACTCTTCCAAGTTGTTTGGGGTAATGCCCTAAAGCGTAAAGTTTATAGTGATTGCGTGTAAGATTGAAGTCTTTCAATGATCATTTATTTTTTAGGTCTATGTGGTCCTCTGACCAGCATAAAAGGATAAGAGAGTAATTGGGGTGTTTGAAGATTGTCAAGTTATATATGTCGACCAGTTAAAGTACGGGCTGTAGTTGCCCTTGTGCCATGAACTTCGCTCCAACTTCAACCATTGTGGTATTATTCTTGTGCAGGTTACACCGTACTCGGCTGAGGTAATCATAAAATTCATCATCTTCCTTTGACGGCTGGAGCTTCCCTAGTCCATTGAATTGTTCTCAAATTTCTTTAGCTTCAAAGTGGACAGAAAGGGTTATACTGTTTTCTAATCCGGTTTGAAAATTTGGTGATCAGGGTAGTGAGCAAAGTGAATTAATGACGATCTAAATTTATGATGGTCTTGAATAAGAGAGGTTTTGGGATTGTCATCTGTCCCATTATGTAGGATATATCTAAGGCAAAAGCCTTGTCGGACTCAACGAGGGATAGTACTGAGATAATCGCGGGCCAGTAACTGTCCGTATTCTAATACTTGGAAGTAGATGTAGTCAATACGATCCTTTGGCCAAAGTCATTCAGTGACATGATCAAAGCACTGTGGGAGAAATCCAATGCCAAGGAGGAGAGGCTTAAAGCTGCAGCGGTGAGAGCCAGAGAGAAGAAGCTGAGGGTGAACATTCCTCTAGGAAAAGGGGATCCTTGTTTTTGGTTATTTTTTTTTAAAAAACTCAGAGTCATCATCTTGTCTATATGTAAGTCATCGTTGTTTGATTCTCTTTTCCCAATAAATTTCTATCTCAGATCATATAAACTATAAAAAGAGAAAAAATGAAAAAAATGGGATCTACAACAAAAATAAACAAAAATAAAAATAAAAAACTCCTCGACCGACACTTTTCCTCATCGGTGAACAATTTCTCCTTTTGGAGAACTTGGAGTTTTATAGCAAAAAGATGAGGTTGTTTCTTCTGATGATAATGTAAGCGAGGCCAGGGAAATTGGTCACCCGGTCCTTCTCTCGATGATGAAAAGGATGAAATTAATTATCACATCTATAGAGTTTGGCAACACTTGAGCCGAAATGACCCCGTAAGTATTAAAGACACTCTAGAGCTCATCGCATAGGAGAGACTGGAGAACATACTTGAACTGGTCTCGATAGAAGACTAAGTCCTTGCTCACATTATCTATCGTGTGCGCCGATTTTGGCATTGGACTAAGGACGTCTCTGCCATCCAATACACACCTCCTCTAATACTCTACTACGTCGTTATCTATCAAAAACAAAGGATCTATGTACTTGAGAGAACCAAAGTGGGGAGGGGAGTACTTAGGATCCATTGCAATATGGAAAGGTAAAATGGAGAAGACGAGCAAAGATGAAAGAAGAAGAATTTTTTAGAGACACAAAACAAAAATTCGAATAGTGCAAAGTGCAAAAACCCATCCTGCACCGTATTTATAGGGTGGTACAAAAAATGATGGGCACATAATGATGAGTTTCACATTAAACATCTTTTCAAATTTATCTAAACACCATTTTATTATAACTAAAATTTTTACATATCTTGAATGTAGATTTTTATAAACGGGTCCTCCCATGCTTCGGTCGGGACATAACCCTTCTGAATTAGCCGATGGAGGACCAACTCTCTGCCTGACCTCATGTGTTCCACCCAACCAGCAGCACACTAGAACTCAAACATGGTGGTTAACTCATGAAGTGCTCTCAGCTCACACCCCACACTCACTGGCACACTATGCAAAGCGACGACCTCCACTCGCAGAGCCGCCATCTCTGTTCCAATAGTCGCCAATCGAGCTGACATCTCCCACACTAGATCTACGGTCAAGCCTTCGGCCGCTCTCTTAGAAGAACCAATCGGCATTGCTAAATGTCCAATCCCATCCGCTTGCTGCTCTGTGAAATTGGAAGAAGGTGGCTGCCATCCTAATTGTTTTTGTTGGAGGCCCACCATGGGTAAAGGGTCAGGCAACTGGTGCCCCCGAGAACAATTGGTAGCAGAAGCAAGACATATTCAGCCTGAAGACTAACCATCGCAGTGGGATGGACTCCACAACTTCCTTCAATGATTTGTCATCTTTACGCCCCTCTGAATTGGCCTATTCATTTACAACCAAGATGATGTCACAAAGTCATTAAAAAATGGACAACAACCAAAGAAGATTTTTGCATACCTAAAATTCTATCAATTTCATAAATGACTATCAAAATATCATCTCTCTTGCAACAGGGTATCTCCGTCTTTCTGAGGTGAAGGAGAGGAAGAATCGGTGACAGTTGCTCCCTCCGGCTCCTTTTCCCTTAACCCAGTCTCTTCACCATCCAGGCTCCATAATCACACTTATGTCAGGCCCAGACGTTGAAGTACCTTGGCGAAGATTTTTCAATAATCATCTTTGAGTGTCGTCAGATGAGTCGAATAGATCGACCACTATAGGTTCGAGCTTCGACCTCTTGTCTTTCTTCAATATTTTCTTCTTCTTTGTAGGAGCTGAGGCTCGATAGCCCGCCAATGTCAAGAATTCAGGATTCAACCCACTTACACTCCCACCCTTCACCATGGTGTACCTCGGCTACCTGGGAAGGACTATCAGTAATGAGTGTTCCAACCAATCATATGGTCCTATTTATAAGATTCAACAAACAAGAAATCCTAAGAAAAGTTAATTATCGAATTAAATTTCTTGATTTTAGTTCCACTGATTATTTTATAAGATTCTTGTCCTTATCGTAGATGTCGCTATCAAGTAAAATTTTCGGCGTGAATCTCAATGTGATCTTATGGCTAGGGATGATGATCGGGCAATCAGAACATGTACGCGATATGTCCGACCACTCCGTCAAAGTCAATCAGCACATGGTGTCGATGAATCATCTTAGTGAGCCACTCTTATGGTCGCAGGGGCGTCCGATCACAACTAGATAACCGACCGACTTTACTTCGGTAAGAATGACAGTCGTTCGACCGAACTCGAACACATCGTCCAACTGATAGCCTTCATAAGAAAATTCAAATTGTAATACAAATCTAGAATTAAATCATGAAAATCTAGTATCAAATCAGCGCATTAATTGCATTAAGAGCAGTTTCCAAAATTTCTCTCTCCTTTCGGTAATTAAAAGTGATTTCTATAATCACTCTCTCCATTATGAAATTGTATAAAAAGGCCACCTATAAATTGGAGACCCAACGATGAATAAAGGGACTTTTCCCTTGGCTCTTCTCTCGAGAATATTTTGTCGGTCTCTCTCTGTCTCCACCCCAACTCTTTTTCTTCGGGCTCCAACTCTTGAGACGTATTTTATCTTAAGGACAATATGAAATTCAACAAAACTTATTAATGAAAAGGTGTATTTCACTTTAAAAAATTGATAATGGTGCTATTTTCAATGTGAGATTAAGGATTTGAGTGCTCAGTGTATAAATATGAATGCTTGGGTGTGAGATATGGAAATACAAAAGAATTGTGTGCAATTTATGTACGAGTAATTGATACACAAAAATAACATACTGTTTTAAGTACAATTTTTATGCAAATTTTTTATTATATTGTACTTTAAAGAAAAGTATTTTTATATTTTTGTTGCAGGTATATCATTTTTAGTCATTTGGAGAAAAAATATCAAAAGGAGCAAAATTTGGAGAAAAAACAACCAATTTTGAGGTTTGGCGCATGATGCGCCAAACTGGCGCATAATGCGTCAGAATTCAGAGCACTGACACATGATGCGCCAGATTGGCACATGATGCGCCAGACGTGACATTTTCAAATTAAGGCAGTTCAAGATGAATTTTGCTCGAATTTTCAAAGGGACACTTGTGCTAAACACCCCATGGAGTGATTCAATGCATTTAGACACTATGGAATGTTCTAATTTGAAGGGATTTGACTCTTGGATCAAGGAGGCACATCTTTTGAAATTTAAAGTTTTAACTTTTGAATTTTGGAGGGAAATTGAAACTCTTTTCAGAGGAAGCAGCCCGAAAGGAAAGGGGACTTCTAGAGTGTGATGAGAGGGAGAGAGAGAGAATTGGCGTGAGTTAGAGAGAGAGAGAGAATATGAGATTTTCTTCTAGGGTTGTAAAAGGAGAAGGAAAGTGAGAGATTTCTTCTTCATTATATTTCTAAGAGAGAATTGGGAGTGATTGTAAAGAGGGAAAAACTTGGAGAGAACTTCTAGGAATTTGCTTGAAAAGGATTGTGAGTTAAATTGTAATTTTCATTTCTTTTATTTGTAAACTTATTTTTATATATGAAATCCGTGTTGAATCGTATCATTCTCATGAATTCTGAGTAGTCTTCTTTATCATTCTCCCTACTTTGAAGAAATGGTTTTGTGAAGAATTGATTTTGTTTTCTACGGTTCTAAATGTCAATAATTTGTGATGATTTGAACTCTGAACTTCATTTACTTTTCGATTTGGCCAATTGAATTGTTAAAATATGTTGAGAAATATATGTTCTGAAAAAGAGATATGCTTTCTACAATAAAGGGAGAATCACATTTGATTTCATGAGAGAGTATTTCATCCATGGAATTGGGTGCAAATAAATAGAGAAATATACGTCGTTGGATGTAGAAATGAAAAATTTTAAGGTAACTAATTAGAATTTTCAATTTGGTTCAGTTGATTGGAAACTAATGCGAGCATGTTAGCCCTCAGGTGAGGGAGTAGTAGGAGCTTTGGAGTGACAACTGGTATACTCCCAGCCTAACCACGAAATTAGGGACGGAACTCTAGATTAGTCATTGTTCTTTATAGTGGTCGAGAGAGGGTAGAGAATATGATTTCTCCTATTTGGCACAAAACAGTTTTTAAATATATTTTTTAAATGATTTTAATTTCTTCACAAGCCATATTTTCATTGTAAAGAGGAAGGATGTTTTCTCATACTTGAATTTTTCATCAACAAAAACCTTTATTTTATTTCAGCAATTTAATTTTAAAAGTTTAACATCTTGTTTAATTTACTTGTTATAGTCGTACATCCGCATATTTAGTACCATTTCACTTAAGTAGTTTAACTTCAAACTTCGTACTTTACTTTGTTTTTATTTTTAGTTTATAATAGAATATAAATAGCTAGCTTATATATATTTCTAGCTTCCCTGTGGGATCGATATCTAGGACTCCATTAGAGTCATGTATACTTGAACGATACATATACTTGCGTTATATATAAAAAAGGATTGAGAATTTAAAAGATGTTTTAAAGATAAATCATTTTCATTAAAGTTACATTATTGTTTGGGTTACATTGCATCATTATTTTTAATTTAATTTCAATTTTTCATGAATCCCGCATCAGTAATTTACATACATACTATACAGTTCTTATGTACTTAAATATCTAACATCTAAACATTCATATTTACATGCATACCACTCAAATCTTTAGCATCATTCCCAAAAAAATCATCACAATCGCAATCACTACCTTTAAAAGTGAATTACACATTTTCATGCATTTTATGAATAATTGCAAGCACAACACTTAAAACATCACTATTTATACAACCAACACCAAATATTTATTTATGATTTAGATGGTTTAGATGTGAAATATGTAAATACATAAGAATTAAGCGTTGTGTATGTAAATACCCAAAGGAAAATATAGTCTTAGGTATTATCATGACCTACGATATTTGAGTGAGAATTTGAAAATTGAATGAAAAGATTACCTTCCTCAATGGTTTTTAGTAGGAGTGGAGCAGAAGGATGAGAAAGGTGAGACCTTCGGTGGTCTCTATAAGTCGGAATCCCTTCATTGTCTTCCTAGCTTGCTCCAATGGCATTTGCAAGCTGCGAAACCATCGTTGCCTTCCCGGCTAGCTCTAAAGGCATGGTTTTTAGGTGAAATCGAAGGAGAGAGGCAAAGAGGATTTCAAAAAAAATAAAGGAAGAAATCAGAGTTTTCAACGCGGGTTTATAAATAAAGACTCTTTATGATAGCTTTGCCACTATTTTTAGCCTTCGGTTATAAATAACATCATAACCAACGCATAAATCTGTCGATTATCTTTACACGCTTGTTGGTTCATAACTTAGGAAAAGCAACTCTGTTAATTACTGATCCCGAGAATATATAGTTTTGTAAAATTTATAAAGTTGACTCCGCTGTACAACGGTGTCAAAAACTTGATGTGATGTTTTATGAATAATAACGTTAAACACTTAATGTTAGGATTCTACGCAAGTATACGTATCATTATCAAGTAATATAAGACTTTCTATTTAAGTCTCAAAAATCGATCCCACGAGGAAGGTTTAACTTTGAAATGATAAATTAACTAGGAAATTTACAGAAATAAAATCAAATTACTGTCACTAATTTTGAATGTTTGAGATACTATCAAAATTAAATTATTAACTACTGGTAATGCAAAGTTTAAAATAGTAACTACTAAACTATGTTTATGTGATGAAGTTTTCTAATATAAAAAAATATATTTCCCACTACAATGAGTTTTTTATGAAATGAGATGAGATAAATGATTTAAATTTGTATTGTGCCAAATAGGCTCAATTTCAATTCTTTACTCTGATTCAGTGTTATAGAAAATCATTGGCTAATCTTAGGTTTAGTCCCTAAATTCGTGACTAGGCTAGAAGGATACTGGCTCCCACTTCAGAGCTCCCACTTCCCTTCCCCTGAAGGCTAACTCTCACATTAGTTCTTAAAAACTAAGATTGAATCAGACATTTTAGTCTGTCACCCTTAAAATCTCCAATTCTACACCTAACAATGTATATTTCCCTATTTATTTGCACTTAATTCCATGAACGAAATAATTCTTCATGGACTTAAATGTGATTCTCACTCTATTGTAGAACTCATAATCTATTTTCCGGATCATATGTTTCACAATATATTTTAACAATTCGATTGGCCAGATCGAAAAGTAAATTAAGAGCGGAGTTGAAAAACCATCACAATTTATATTATATTTTATTATTGACACATCCAAATTATCTCTTCATTTCACCATATCTCGGAGTAGGTAGAAAGATAAAGAAAAATACTCAGACTTCATGACAAAGATACAACAAAACACAAATTTCATATATAAAAAAAAGTTCATACAACAATAATAAACAAACAACACTTATCTGAAACTCTTTCTCAAAGCAAATCCCTTGTAGCCTCTCTTAGGAAATGTAGGAAGAAAAAATCTCTCACTTCTCTCCCTCTCCAACATTCTTAGAGAAGAATTCACACTTAAACTCACCACGAAAACTCTATACTATAAAGAAAATAAATCATTAATGGTGTGGAATGGCGTGGAAGGATGCAAAGTGGCACGAAGGGGGGTGAAGAGATGCGAAGAAAGGCCAAGAGCAAGCAGGAGGAGTGCAAAGAGAGTCTTTTTTGATCAATTTTGGCTCTAAATAGTGCCTAAGGTTGGTTTTCCAATAGGTGCACCCAAAAACTCTTCAAAAAACATCCAAATTTGTCGAATCTTCTAGAAACAGGGTCTGCACCGACACTAGCGCCGTCGACGCCCATTCTGGCCCATCAGCGCCAGTGGCCATTTAATTAAAATTGTGTTCTTTGTCAAACGGTGCCGTCGGCGCCCATTTTGGTGTCGTCGACACTGAACAATTTTTTCAAAAACTCCATTTTGACTCCAAATTTCATCCCTTTTGCTTCTTTTTTTCTCTAAGTCCTAAAAATCAACAACCTGCAACAAAATACGAAAAATAGCTTACTTTAAGTGTAATATCACTAAAAATGAGTATAAAATATGGGTCTAAAAATGCATTAATTTTTTATGTATCAAAATCTCCCAAACTTAAATGTTGCTTTTCCTCAAGTAACTCTTTTACTACATAAAAATATGACTAATGGCAAAGATTTTAACTTCTAGATTTCTATATTTTAGTCAACTAAATACCATAGCATAACTTAAGAAAAATGTAAAATAACTCCAGTTAATACTAAAGTTATAAAAATATCTAGCAGTTAAGTCTAAGATTTATGATTCTCTATATTTTTCAAGGAAAATTGCAAATTATTTATATTAAAGCCACTTAAAATATCCATATGAAAAAGAACTTTATGAAACTTTACTCTAAAATATGCTAATATTAAAATATAAGTTTAGAAAATGTAGTCAAACCTTCTTCTTTAAGTTCATTCATATGAAGCCAATTTTTAATTATACATCTCCTTAAGCTTCTCCTCACATCTTTTTCTTTTATTTTTCTTTTCTTTTTGAGGATCATTTTCAATCATTTTTATTTACTTTTCTTTTTTTTTTATATGTGAGGATTACTATATTTGAATAGCATTTAATGATTTTGAACTTCACTATCCTCTTCTTAAAATTAAAAAATTTTCACATTCCTTCAATTTATAAATTTATATTAGCTTTAAAGATTTTTCATAAAGTTTTATTATTTTCTTCTTATGAGAATCTTTAAGATTTTTAATACTTTAAAAATACAAATTTCTTTACTTTCAATAGAAAAACATAGTCTTATTTTATCATACCAAATTTCTTAATCTTTAAAATTAACCTTTATTATTAAAAATTTTTATTTAAGTTGACTATATATTTAGAAATATAAATAAAGTTATCTAAATTTACCCTCTAATACCAAAGGTCATGTTAAATTTTAAAATATTTTGAAAATATAACTAATTGAGGACAAATAAAATTAAGTCTCTTTCCTTTGAAAAGGAATTTTTC
>JXCR01137342.1:3689-19822 GCA_002079205.1 Phalaenopsis hybrid cultivar | reverse complement strand
TGAACAACCTTGAAGCTAAAGTGGTTAAGTTCCTATCATAGAGATTAATGCTTAATTATAGGTTAAAGTGACTCATGGGTATGGTTAGGTGTTTTTAGGGGAGTTTGAAAGGGGGTCCTTCTTTAGTCATAGTGGCATGGTGTCTCACATGAGGCTTGTGCATGGCTCTATGGCTTCCATTTGGCTTGGGTAAAGCCATATAACTTGCCTATGGCTCATACATGGCTTGCATTAAAGAGGAGGGAAAGAAATTTCATGACTTAAAAATATTTCCATTAGTTCTAATTTTAATCCTTTTTAATCAGGAAATATCCCACCATAGGTTTCATAATTTTACTATGATGGGAAGAGGAGTTAAATTATCATGCGGGCTTAGATAAGCAGGCTTTTAAAATGAGTTAAGGTAAGTTGGTTTTGGGCTTTGATTTGGATTTTTAGTTTGGGTTTAATAGTGTGAAAATTGTTCATGATGGGCTTGGTAAAATTTAGAATTCATCGAGATGAAATTTAGGACTTAGGTTAGGTGAGTTTTAGATTTGGCGTGAGGATTTAATTGGGTGAATTATAGACGTAGGGTGATCTTGAATGAATTTGGATTTGAGATTGGAAGAAATTGAATTTGATTTCTAGATTTTGGGTGCATTTGGTGGATAGAATTGGTCTTGGTGGATTTGGGGTAAATTGGGTAATTTTGTCAATTTTGGTGAAAGTTGGGGTAATTGAGTGACTTTGGAAGGTTTGATAATTTTGGATATTTTGGTAAATTTGAACTAGAGGAATTGAGTGATTTAGGTAAATTGGATAAATTGGGGAAATTTTGAGAATTTTTTGGAATTTGAGTAGTGTTTTGGTAATTTTAGTAAAAAATGGGTGTTTTAGTAGTTTTGGTAATTTTAGGTAAATTGGATGGAAAATTAGATAAATTGGGAATTATGGGTAAGTTTGGGTAAACTGGGAGGAAATTGAATAACTGGGCAATTTTAGGTATTTTAGGTAATTTTGGTAAGGTTTGGGGTGCATAGGTGAGTGACTGAACCCGCAATTACGTGTATTTTTAATCTCTAAAGTTTTTCTAGAAAATATGTATCAAATTATATATAGCGACTATTGTAAAAAAATATAATGATTTATAAATTATATAATATTTTTTTATAATAGGGGTGCTACGCAAGTATACATATCGTTTCAAGTAATATAAGATTTTTCTTAAAAACCCCAGTATCGATCCCACAAGGAAAGCAGTAACTCTTAAAATCGACTTACACAATTTCTATATAAATTACAAATTAAACAAATGAGAGGTCTATAATGATCTACTTACTAAAAATTACTACTAAAGAGTTAATAAGAAAGTAACAACTAAATGTAACAGCTTAATAAAATATAACAACAAGTTTAGATATTATGGAAAACATTTCCCCTTGTAAAGAGATTTTAACCTATGTAGGATTCAAGTGATTTAAGACAAAATTGATGTATTGTGACAAATAGAAGCTTGCCTTATTCTTTACCCACTCCCGATGCTGACAAAGGACATTGGCTAACTTAAGGCTGATTCCTTAACATTTTGATTTCGTATCAGAACTATCTAGCCTCTCACCTCTAGATGTCCCTAAGCCTATGTCACTAAGATGGCTGAATCCTTGTGTCAGGGTACTAAAACTTAAGCCAAATTGATAAGAATCTAGCATGTCACTCTAGAACTAACCAATTTTACGCCCATCAAAACTTATCTCCCTATTTATTTGCACTCTCCCTTAGGTGATCGCCATGGCTCTGCCTAGAATGAAGTATGGTATCCACTAATTGGGTGAAATCATAGCGCTCTCAGGTCAATATGTTTCTCAATGGATTTTAACCCCACAAGTGGCCAATTTTTAAAGTAAATGAAAATTCAATGAAAATACCATCACAATTTTAATAGAGTTAAAAGAAATCTTTAAATCATTCTCATCCCACAAGATTAAGTCCCATATGCAAAGAGAAAGAAAGGGAACTACTCAAAATTCATGGAGATTAAACAAAAATAAAACATTTGCATTGAAATCCAAATCATACAACAAAACATTAAACAGAAATACAAAGTACCTTATGTCTTCTCTCCAAGTAAACTTCTAGAGTTTCCTTTAAGCAATCTCCAAAGTTTTTACACTAAAACACACTCACACTTACACTTAAACATAAAATATGAAAACCCTAATTAGCTATTGTCACCTAATTGAAGTTTTGAGGCTCGAAAAGGTTTCTAAATTTGGCGAAATCCTTTTCATTTAATAGAAAATAGAAAATAACCAGGGGTTGCTGCAAACACCCCTCTAAAATTCGGTCAAATTCAATGGATCTTCTAGAAAGGTAGTTATTGGCGCCATAGCGCCAATTCAGGGCGCTATAGTGTCCATTTGGCTGGAATTTAGCGCTATTAATGCAACCTATTTTTGCTCATTTTTGCTCTATTTTTCTCTCATTTTCTCTAAATTTCCATTCAAAGTACCCAAAATCAAAAATATGTGAAATACATGTCTTTAAAGTGCAATATCATAAGAAAATGTACATAAAATGCTTATAAAACATGCACTAAAAAATGTTATTTTTAGGTGGATCAGTGAGGCATATGAGTAAGAGGTTTATGGAAGGGTGATACGCCTAAAATATATAATGTTTTTAGACGCATTTTTATACCTATTTTTGAGATATTGCACTTTAATGGAAGCTATTTGTGTGTTTTTTTTTCAGGTACAAGTAAAAAAGGCAAAAAATGTTAAAAGGAGTGAAAAATGATCAAATTTGGATTAAAGAGGTGAAAATTGTGCCAAAGTGTTTTGGTGCTTAAACGCCAAATCCGGCGCTTAAGCGCCGGTTAAACAGAGAAGGTCGCGCATAAGCGCTAGAGCCCCCACGATTAAGCACCTAAGGCAGTTATTTAACAGTTTTCTTCATTTGGCTGAATTTTGAAGAGGTATTTGAGGCACCTATTGGCTAAGAGGGTGGTTATAACCACTAGGAACGAAAATATTATTAAAAGACTTGCGAAAGGAGGCATCCCTTGGAGGATATGACCAGGAAAATATGTTGAGATTTTCATACCTATATTATACTATTTTTTATGATATTGCACTTTAAATAAAGGTATTTTTTATGTTTTGTTGCAGGAATGATGAATTAGGGTCATTGGAGCAAAAAGATGCAAAAAGGAGCGAATTTGGAGCGAAAAGGACCAAAATGTGTAGAATTGAACTAGGGCGCCGACGACGAGATTTTCCCGAGACTCCAGAATTAATTCATTAAGAAGGTCCGCCGACGACGCCCTCGAGGTCGCTGACGGCGAGCTCAACGGTTATGTCCAATCAAGCTTTGGATAAGACCAAATTTTGGAGGGATGTTTAGGCAACTCTTGGGAAAGCTCATCCACAACTTTAAAATACTATTTTGGCCAAAAATTGAAGAGGGGGGAGAGCCTGGAGAGGCTAAAGAGAGTTCTTAGAGGTTAGAAAGGTTCTAGTAGTGTGTAAAATTGTGAGGAATTTTTCGAGAGATTGTAAGAGTGGAGGGAAAGTGAGAGATTTCTTCCTCCTTGCTGTTTTGAAGAGGAATTTTGTGTACTATAAAGAAAGTAAGAGAATCAGATGAACTTCGAGGAGTGTTCTTGGGGAGAAATTAGAGATAAGTTATTTATTTGTTGTAGTTAGTATGAATTTGATTTTGTATATGAATTTCGAGTTTTGTTGTGTTTTCCCCATGAGATCTTAGTAGTTTTTTTTGTCTTTCTCATTGTCTCGAGATTTGTAAAATGGTGATTTGAATTGATGAAGCCATGAAAATGTTTAAGAAATTGTGATGATCTTTTCACTTCGATCTTAATTTACTTTCAATCTCGTCAATTGATTTGTTAAAATATGTTGAGTTTTACAACTAAAGTGAAGATTACATACAAGATTCAGGGAGGTCAAAGCCCTTGGAAGTTGGGTGCAAATAAATAGGGAAATAAAATTATTGGGCGTAGATTTGGAGATTTTAGAGTGATAGACTAAAATCTCCAATTCGGTCATATCGTTTGGGTGCTGAAGTGTAGATGTTAGCCCTCAGGCGAGGGGAACGTGGGAGCTCCGAAGTGAGATCTGGTATTCTCCCAGCTTAGCCGCAGATTCAGTAAACAAGCGTAGAATTAGTCAATGTTCTTTATGCCTGGACCAAAGGGTAAAGAATATGTATGCTCCTATTTGACACAATATAATTTGAACTAATTCACTTTATCCATTCACTATAATTTCTTGACAAGGAGAAAGATGTTTTCTTATATATTGAATATCACATTTACACCTTCATTAGTATCATTAGTTATTTGATAGTTATTAAAATTACATATTTATTTTAATTGCTTAAATTGAACTTTGTTGTTGTGATTAAAGTATTGCTTTTTCTAAAATCTTAGTTTGTAACTCTAAACTACTCCCTGCGGGATCAATATCTAGGACTCCATTAGAGCTCTATATTACTTGAGCGATACGTATACTTGTGTTGATAAGTGTGACTTTACAATTAATGAATATTTATGACATCCATATTTAACTTATATTTTTAAGCATATATAAAGTTGCGGTCAGAATACATCAAATTTGGACACATTTTGAAGAGTTTCGAAGGCACCTCTTGGGAAATTTATAAAAGAAGGAATTTGAGACATTTGAAAAGGGTGCTTGAAGTGGGTGCTTGAAGTGGGTGCTTGAAGGGGGTGCTTAAAGAGGGAGAGAGTGTTGAGTCTTGAGAAGATCGTGAAGAATCTTATGGAGAGATTCAACCACCACAAAAAATTACTTTATCCTTTTTTTTAGTTTTATTTTGAGAGTTAAGAGTGTTGTAAAAGAGAAGAGATTCAAAAGAAATTCAAGAATTTGGTGGAGGATTTGAGATAAGTTTTTATCTTCTTTTTTTGAACTACTTTTAGTTTTAATTGGGATTTCTTGTTAGTCTAACAATGATTCCTACTTTTAAACTAAAGTGTGTTTTGTGTTCTCCATGAATTCTGAGTAATTTTCTTTATCTTTCTTCTTAAAATGATTAGTAATTAAAAGTATTAGATGGAAGTTGTGGAGAGTATTGATCTTTAATGTTGGAAGAAGTTGTGATGATTTAAATCCATGAACTTCATTTACTTCTTGATTTGGTCTATCTAGATGTTAAAATTTGTTGTGAGAACATGTAAGAATCAGGCTGGTATTGTCTCAGTCAACAATTAGAAAGAATCACATGAGGTTTTATTAGTGAGAATGTAATTCATATGATTTAGTGCAAATAAATATGGAAATAACATTGAAGGGTGTAGAGTTAGAGGACTTTAAAGTGACAGGTTAAAGCCCCCAACTTGATTTATTGTTTTAGGTTCTGATACGATATGTTAGCCCCCAGGTGGAGGGAATCGAGAGAACTCTAGAGTGAGAGCTAGTATCTTCCCTGTCTAGCTGGTCTTCAGAACTATTTAAATTTTAAATTAGCCAATGTTCTTTATAGCATCTCTAGTAAGGGTAAAGAATATAATTGCTCCTATTTGGCAAGACATAATTTGCATACTTTCACAACATAATTCCTATGCTTATTGCTGATTCATGTTAAGGAGAACGATATTTTCAAATTCAGTGCTTTTCTTTTACATAAACTCAAGTTATCTTTTTAAATTGTTATTGTTTTGTCAAAATATCAAAAATACCAAAAATATTTAAATTTTAATTTCTGTGAATACATCTCTAATTTCAGTAATTTTCTTTTTAAAATAGAAAGTTTTTGTTCAATAGAGCATATTGCATAATTTCCCTGTGGGTTCGATATTCAGTTCTTAATAAAAATGTCCTACATTACTTGTTAGCGATNATATCAAAAATACCAAAAAGATTTGAATTTTAATTACTGCGAATACATCTCTAGTTTAAGTAATTTTCTTTTAAAAAAAAAATTTGCTGTTAAATAAAGCATATTGTGTATTTCCTTGTGGGTTCCACATTCAGGTCTTAATCAAATAGTTCTTTATTACTTGATAACGATACATAAACTTGCGTAGTATCCCAATATATAAATTAAAGAGTTAAATTCCTATTTGCTTTAGGGTCAAGTTTTGACTCTGCTGCAAAGTAAGAAAATATAAGTGAAAAATATAATCAGAGACATTGTTATACTGTTGCATATAAATAGTAAGTCGGGATCAAGTTTTTGGCGTCGTTGCCGAGGAAATTAATTTATTTAAAAGTAATTTTCTATTTTTAGAAAGTTTTATTTAAACTTTAATAATTTATGTATTTTATTTTGTGTGTTTTATTTTATTTTTATTTTAGGTTTGTGTATGCATAGTTCAGGTTCTGAAGGACTTGTGCCCAACTATTCTGAATTAGACAGAACTATTAAAAGAATCTGGAAAATTAAAAATCTTGAAAAATCTAAGAAAATTATAGAAATGGGAAATCAAAACAATCAAAATGCTGAAATTCATCAAGAGTTTAGACCTTTAAGAGATTATGCCAGCCCTACTGTAGATGAACTTCATTATAGTATTCAAAAACCTACTGTAGTGGCTAATTCATTTTAGCTTAAACCTACTATTATCCAAATTATATCAAATAATCAGTTTGGGAGATCACCAACTGAAGATCCAAATTTACATCTTGTTAAAGGTTTAAAATTGTGTGTTACATTTAAATATGATGGTGTATTAGATGATGCCACAAGACTTAGGTTATTTCCTTTCTCTCTGACGGATAAAACTAAGATGTGGTTGAATTTGTTAGCATCTAGATCTATCAAAACCTGTGGTGATTTAGCATAGAAATTCCTTGCTAAATATTTTCGACCATCAAAAACCGTGAAGCTTAGAAATGATATTACATGTTTTAATCAATTTGAAGGGGAATCTATTAATGAAGCATGAGAACAATTTAAAGAACTCTTAAAAAAGTAGTTTAAAAGGGAATCTATTTATGAAGCATGGGAAAGATTTAAAAAACTCTTAAGAAAGTATCTGACTATGCTATACCAGATTGGTTAATAATTCAAACTTTTTATAATGGATTAGTTGGATCTCTTAGATTTATTATCAACGTCGTTGCTGGTGGTTCATTGATGTCAAAACCATTTCATGACGCTTATGCTTTAATTGAAGAAATGACTACCAATATTTTTTAAAGGCCTTCTGAGAGGGTGAATCCAAAGAGATAACCCATTTCATGAATCTGATGCATTTACTATGTTAGCAAATCAAGTTGCTGCAATTTTAAGGAAGTTAAATCATGAAACTAATGCATTTACTATGTTAGCAAATCAAGTTGCTGCAATTTCAAGGAAGTTAGGCCATGAATTTGATGCATTTGCTTGTTAGCAAATCAAGTTGCTGCAATTTCAAGGAAGTTGACCAATTTGGAATGAATTTTTCTCAATAGCAAATCAAGTTGCTGCAATTTCAAGGAAGTTAGACCAATTTGGAATGAATTTTTCTCAATCAATTTTCGGGTAAATCCTAAGAAAGTAGCCAATATTCATGAAACTGATGCATTTACCATGTTAGAAAATTAAGTTTCTGCAATTTCAAGGAAGTTAGACTAATTTGGAATGAATTTTTCTCAACCAATTTCCATGATTAAGAGAATTCATTAGGTCAAATGGTAGATTCTCAAGCATCATTAGAAACTTTGAATGCTATAAATAATAAGTAGAATGACCCATATTCAAATTATTATAACCCAGGTTGGAAGAACCATCCTAACTTTAACTGGAATAATACTACGAGTGAAAATAATCAACAATGTAGGAACAACCAAGGAAACTCATTGGGAAACTGGAACAACCAAGGGAATAATAATTATAGATCTACTTATCATTCAGGTTTAAATAGTAATACACAATTTAAGGTAAGGAAGTTATCTATAGAAGAAGTGGTGTTACAAATAGGAAATGAGTTATAAAGTCAAGGAGCAACAATTATAAATATTGAGAATCAACTTGGACAAATTACAAATTCATTAAGTAATAGATCCCAAGGAACACTTCCTAGTAATATTAAAAAAATTAGAAAGACCAGAATAAAGAGCAAGTAAAAGGCGTTCAACTTAGAAGCAAAAGAGAGTTGGAAGGTAGGATTCAAAAAGAAACTGAAGTAGAGAGAGAAGAAATTGAGAATCAAAAGAGGACGCTCCAAAAGATTATGAAAGACTCATTTCTCCACTTAAAATTGATTTAAAAAAAACCACCACCTTCATTTTCTCAAAGATTTTGTCAACAGAAGTTGGATAAGAATTTTTTAAAATTTATGGAGATTTTTAAGAAGCTTACAATCACCATTTGCTGAAGCCTTAGAACAAATGTCGAGCTATGTAAAGTTTATGAAGGATATTCTCAATAGAAAAATGAGGTTTGAAGATAATGAAACTGTTGCACTTAGTGAGAATTGCAGTGCTATAATTTAGAAGGAGCTTCCTGAAAAGCTTAAAGATCTTGGTAGTTTTACAATTCGATGTGCAATAGGAGACATATTTTATGGGAAAATTTTATGTGATTTAGGTGAAAACATTAACCTTATGCAATTATCAATATTTAAAAGATTAGGATTAGGAGAAATAACCCCTACTACTATAACTCTGCAGTTAGCAGATCGTTCAATAACGTACCCTAAAGGAGCGATGTCCTAGTGAAAGTGGATCAATTTATCTTTCTTGTTGATTTCGTTGTGCTAGATATGGACAAAGTGGATCAATTTATCTTTCCTGTTGATTTCATTGTACTGGATATGGAGGAAGATAAAGAGATACCTATCATTTTGAGGAGAATCAATTTATCTTTCCTGTTGATTTCATTATGCTAGATATGGAGGAAGATAAAGAGATACCTGTCATTTTGGGGAGACCTTTCCTAGCCATAGGAAGAGCAATGATAGATGTACAGAAAGGAGAATTAACAATGTGCGTTAATAATCAAACTATTACTTTTATTATTTTATGATCAATGAAATATCCTGGAAAGGTAAAGATAATGAATGTTATAGAATGGATCTTATAAGATATCTGAGTGAATGCCATTTCAAAACTAATTATGAAGAAAAATCTGAAGTACAAGATTTGGAACATGAGTCAGAAGAGGAATTAGATCAATGTGAAGATCTTTTTAAGGAGGATTCAAACTATGTTCGAGAAAGTTTTAAAATTTTGGACACGATAGATAAAGATAAATCATTTTGTCCATCAATATAAAAACCTCTAAAACTTGAGTTGAAGTTACTTCCTGATTATTTAAAATGTGTCCTTTTAGGACATTCCTCTACTTTACCAGTTATTTCCTCAAAGTTAACGATGGAAGAAGAAGAAAGATTGATGAAAATTCTGAAAAATATTAAGAAAGCCTTTTTATGGACAATAGGTGATATTAAAGGAATCACTCCTTAATTTGTATGCATAGAATTCATATAGAAGAGAACTGCAAACCCAGGGCTGATCCTCAAAGGAGATTGAATCCTTTTATGAAAGAAGTTGTTAAGAAAGAAATTCTAAAGTGGTTCAATGCTGGAATTATCTACTCTATCTCAGATAGTGCATGGGTTAGTCCAATTCATTGCGTTCCTAAGAAAGGAGGAGTAACTGTGACTGTGAATGAACAATAATGAATTAATACCTATTAGACAAGTTACAGGGTGGTAAATATGCATTGATTATAGAAAATTAAGTCTTATCACTATGAAAGATCATTTTCCACTACCCTTTTTAGATCAAATGCTGGATAAACTAGCTGGGCATAAATACTTTTGTTTTCTGGATGGGTATACTGGTTATCACCAAATTCAAATAACTCTTAAGGATCAAGAGAAAATAACTTTTACCAGTCCTTATGGTACTTTTGCTTTAATAAGAATGCCCTTTTGTTTATTGTAATGCCCCTACTACATTTCAAAATTGTATGAATGAAATTTTTTGTGATTTAATTGAAAAAGGGATTGAAGTCTTTATGGATGACTTTTCAGTGTTTGGAACATCGTGATTTAATTGAAAAAGGGATTGAAGTATTTATGGATGATTTTTCAGTGTTTGGAACTTCAATTGACTCATGTTTAGAACATTTATCAAAAGTTCTTAAGCATTGTGGAGAAATAAATTTTGTCCTTGATTGAGAAAAATGCCAATTTATGGTAGCAGGAGGAATTGTATTATGACATAAAATATCATAAAATGGTATAGAAGTAGATCCTGCTAAAATTCAAGTGATTGCTAATTTACCTTATCCAATAAATGTAAGGAGAATTAGAAGTTTTTAGGACATGTTGGATTCTACAGACGATATATTAAAGAATTCTCAAACATTGTTAAGTCTTTATGCCATTTACTGGAGAACGATGCAATTTTCAGTTTTGATGAGGAATGCCTAAAAGCTTTTGAGTTATTAAAAGAAAAATTATTCACCACACCAATTGTAGTTTCACCAGATTGGGGAAAACCTTTTGAATTGATGTGTGATGCTAGTGATTATGCTATTAGAGCTGTTTTAGGAAAAATGTAAGATAAAATGTTTAAAGCAATTTACTATGCTAGTAAAACTCTTAATGAAACTTTGATTAATTATACAATCACTAAAAAAGAGTTATTAGTAACAATATATACCTTTGATAAATTTCGATCATATTTAATTGGAACTCATTCTGTAGTGCATAGAGATCATTCTACTATTAAGTAATTAATGAAAAAGAAGGATGCTAAACCTAGACTTATAAGATGGATTCTTCTTTTGAAAGAATTTAATTTTGAAATAGTAGATTGAAAGGTAACTGAAAATCAAATTGACGATCATTTGTTCAGGCTTGAGTTTGAAAAATCACTCTATTTTGAGAATACATCGAATTGGGACACATTTTGAAGAGTTATCAAGGCACCTCTTGAAGATTTATAAAAGAAGGAAGTTGAGACTTTTTAAAGTGTGCTTGAAAGTTCTAAGAAGCGTTGGAAAGGAGAGAGTTTTGGAGACATTTTAGGCACCACAAATTTACTTTATCCTTTTTGTTTTTAGTTTTTCTTGAGAGTGTTGTAAAAGAGAAGAGATTCAAAGGAACTTCAAGAGTTTGGTGGAGGATTTGAGATAAGTTTTTATATTTTGTTTTGAACTACTTTTGGTTTTAATTGAGACTTCTTGTTGGTTTGACAAGGATTTCTACTTTTAAACTAAAGTGTGATTTTGTTTTCTTCCATGGATTTTGAGTAGTTTTCTTTATCTTTCTCCTTAAAATGATAAGTAATTAAAGTGTTGAATGGAGGTTGTGAAGAGTATTGATCTTATTGTAAGAAGTGTTGATTTAAATCCATGAACTTTATTTACTTCTTGATTTGACAATGTTGGAAGAAGTTGTGATGATTTAAATCCATGCACTTCATTTGCTTCTTGATTTGGTCATTCCAGATGTTAAAATTTGTTGTGAGAACATGTAAGAACCGGGCTGGTATTGTTTTACTTCTTGATTTGGCCAATCCAGATGTTAAAATTTGTTGTGAGAACATGTAAGAACCAGACTGGTATTGTCTCAGTCAACAACTGATTTGGCCAATCCAGATGTTAAAATTTGTTGTGAGAACATGTAAGAACTGGGATGACTTCTTGATTTGGCCAATCCAGATGTTAAAATTTATTGTGAGAACATGTAAGAACCGGGATGGAATGTTGGAAGAAGTTGTGATGATTTAAATCCATGCACTTCATTTGCTTCTTGATTTGGTCATTCCAGATGTTAAAATTTGTTGTGAGAACATGTAAGAACCGGGCTGGTATTGTTTTACTTCTTGATTTGGCCAATCCAGATGTTAAAATTTGTTGTGAGAACATGTAAGAACCAGACTGGTATTGTCTCAGTCAACAACTGATTTGGCCAATCCAGATGTTAAAATTTGTTGTGAGAACATGTAAGAACTGGGATGACTTCTTGATTTGGCCAATCCAGATGTTAAAATTTATTGTGAGAACATGTAAGAACCGGGATGGCTTCTTGATTTGACCTATCCAGATGTTAAAATTTGTTGTGAGAACATGTAAGAACCGGGCTGGTGTTATCTCAGTCAACAATTGGAAAGAATCATATAAGGTTGTATGAATGAGAATGTAATTCATATCATTTAGTGCAAATAAATAGGAAAATAATGTTTGAAGGGTGTAGAGTTAGAGGACTTTAAAGTGACAGGTTAAAGCCTTCAACTTGGTTTATTGTTTTAGGTTCTAATACGAGATGTTATCCCCCAGGTGGAGGGAATTGAGGGAACTCTAGAGTGAGAGCTGGTATCTTCTCTGCCTAGCCAGTCTTCAGAACTATTCAAACTTTAAATTAGCCAATGTTGTTTATAGCATCTCTAGTAAGGGTAAAAAATATAATTGCTCCTATTTGACACAACACAATATGCATACTACCACAAAAAAATTCCTATGCTTATTACTGATTCATGATAAGGAGAAAGATATTTTCAAATTCTATGCTTTTCTTTTACATAAACTCAAGTTATCTTTTTAAATTTTTACTGTTATTCAAAATATCAAAAATACCAAAAAGATTTGAATTTTAATTACTGCGAATACATCTCTAGTTTAAGTAATTTTCTTTTTGAAGTAGAAAATTTGTTGTTCAATAGAGCATATTGCGTATTTTCTTGTGGGTTCGACATTCAGGTCTTAATCAAAAAGTCCTATATTACTTGATAACAATATGCATACTTGCGTAGTATCCCAATATATAAATTAATGAGTTAAATTCCTACTTGATTCAGGATCAAGTTTTGACTCTGTTGCAAAGTAAGAAAATATAAGTGAAAATATAATCAGAGACATTGTTATTTTGTTGCATATAAGCATTTTCGGGATCAAAGGGCGATGAGTGGGCAAGGCTGTCGGTGTCTTCCTAAGACCCNGACTCTGTTGCAAAGTAAGAAAATATAAGTGAAAATATAATCAGAGACATTGTTATACTGTTGCATATAAGTTGTAAGTTGGGATCAATGTCCCAGTCCATATATTGATCCATTCAAATAATACCCATAAAAGATTTGTAAATAATCGATCCTACATCAATGGGTTTTTCCATTTGAATGTAATAGTTTAAAATGACACTTTCTCTTGTAACTCTACTAATCGTCATGGTAGGGAGTAATTTTGTAGATTTAAAGAAATGTCATTGTTTTGATATTGGATTAAGCAGTGAAGCAGAGAAACTAACGTGTCCCTCATCTCTAATTTCATAATTATCATTTTCATCCGTCAGAAAATTATATACATTATGCATCATATCTCTCGTCAGGATAAAATTTTTATAATTACAGATTGGAAGATTTTCTATCATATACAAATTATTAATTTGAGTCGGAGTAAATGGTACAGCCTTACCTCTTCCATGTAAGTTAGCATAGAATTCCTTTACCACTGGTACAACATCTGCAGCGGTAGTGTAGCCAGATCTTCTCAATGCCTCTGTACAATGATTTTTTCAATCTGTGAACTTGGATTACTCAATCCATGATTGACAAAGCCTCTCTCCTTGATAATTCTCTTTTTCGTGATGACTTTTTCATATAATCTCTGCGTGTCAAAACTGGTAAACTTTCTTATAATGAAAACTTTATACCTTGAAGTATTTATGGAATTGGAAGTCATGGAACTTGAAATTAGGAAGTTTCTGGTAATCCAAGTCAGTTTTTAGGCCTTTAAACACCTTTCGACGGTTATTTAGGAGCGAAATCTCGCCAAAGTCCGCCGAATTTGCTCTGAACGCACGAAACTGCTCGGGATGCCTTCGGCGCTCTCGATGGCGTTGTCAGCTCCATGGTCCATATAGAGGGCACCGTCGACGTCCATTCTGGCGTCGGCGGTGCCAGAGGCCAAAATCACGTCTTTTATTTTTTTGTTGAATACGTTTCCAAATTTTCCTCCAATATCAATATTTTTCTTAATTTATGATATATAAAATTGTGTAGGACTCATAAATAATATTTTTTTCCTAAAAACACTTATTAAACAAAATAGTAATATATAGATATATAGATTTATATATGGGTTGCCTCCCACAAAGTGCTTGGTTTAACATCGTCAGCCCGACGTACCATTATTTAATCAAGCTGACTTAACATGAAAACTTCTTTAAATTGTGGCATGTGTCATTCATAATAATATTTTAATCGATGTCTATTAACTTTAAATATCTTTTTCAGTTTTAGGATCTTTAATAACAACAGTTCCATAATGATAATTTTTAATCACTTTAAATGGTCCTAACGATCTGAATTTCAGTTTTTCTGAAAATAATCTCAATCTTGTATTATATAATAAAACTTCTTGTCCAGGTTCAAACTTTTTTTTAATAATCTTTCGATCATGCCATATTTCATTTTCTCTTTATAGATTTTTGTATTATCATATGCTTCATTTATAATCTCCTCAAGTTCATTGAGTTGCAATAATATTTTCTCACAAGCATCTTTTAGATTAAAATTAAATTTTTTAATAGCCCAAAACGCTTTATGCTCCAATTCTACTAGTAAATGACATGTTTTTCCAATAGGGACATTCCAATAGGAGTCTTATAAGCAGTTATGTAGGCCCATAATGTAGTATCTAATCTAGGAGACCAATCCAATTTATAAGGATTTACAACTTTTTCTTAAATTCATTTTATTTCACGATTTGATATTTCTGCTAGACCACTGGCCTGAGGATGATAAGAAGTAGAGAATCTATGTATAATATCATATTTTTTAATTAATTTTTTGATTCTCTTATTCTTAATATGGGATCCTCCATCAGTAATAATTACTCTCGGCATTCCATATCTTGTAAAAATACTTTTATTTAAAAACTTAGAAACACTTCGAGCATCACATTTAGATACAACAATAACTTCAATTCATTTGAACATATAATCAACAACAAGTAATATATATAAATTTCCAAATGAAGGTATAAATAGTCCCATAAAATCTAATCTACATCTAAAATTTCAACTTCCAATGTGTAATTATAGGCATTTCATTTCTTCTGAAATTATTTCCTACTTGCTGACATCTATCACATGTTTTAATATATTCATTAACATCTCTAAAAAGAGTAGGCCAATAAAACCCAACTTGTAAAACCTTATATACAGTTCTATTTGTTTCAAAATATCCTTCAAATTCAGAATCATGACATCTTTCAATTATTTATTGAGTTTCTTATAAGACACATACCTTATAATAATTAGATGTTTACATTATTTATATAAATATGGATCATCCCAAAATTAGAATTTTTAATCATATAAAAATTTCTTTAATTATTGATTCTTAATATGTGGTGGTACAATATAACTTACAATATAATTTACTATATCGACATACCACGATATATTTATTTCACCAATATTATATAATTGTTCATGAGAGAAATTTTCTAGAATTAGTAGTTAATATTTCTTTTTTCTAGTCTAGACAAATGATCAGTTATTTGATTATCATTTTCCTTTCAATCAACTACCATAAAATCGAATTCTTGCAATAGAAGTATCTATCTAATTAATCTTGGTTTAACATCCTTTTTTTTGCATCAAGTGTTTAATAGCAGAATGATCTGTATGCACTATACATTTGGTTCCAATCAAGTAAGGTCTAAATTTATCAAAGGCATAGACAATAGCTAAAAACTCTCTTTCAGTAGTAGTGTAATTAAGTTGAGCATCATTTAGAGTTTTACTAGTATAATATATTACTTTAAAAACTTTATTGTGCCTTTGTCATAAAACAACTCCAATAACATAATCACTCCCATGCACATGATTTGTATGGGACTATTATAGGTGTAGTGATTAATTATTTTTTCAATAATTCAAATGCTTTTANAAAATTTCTAAAAATGACCAAATTACCAAGATACCCCTCCATGACCCAAAATCCAAAAATTCCAAAAAAAATTCCTAAAAGATCTCAATAAATCCAAAATATTCCCACTTTTATTTTGTCCAACTACACCATGGTCCAATTTGGTCAATTTGACCATCTTTGACAAAATCCCCAAATTAGCCCCAATATTGGCTAACACCGAAAATTTCAACAATTGAATGCCTTAGACCTCAAATTGGCATCTAATTTTTGTTGAAAATCCTTTATAAGGTCATTTTT
>JXCR01137341.1:1819-21793 GCA_002079205.1 Phalaenopsis hybrid cultivar | reverse complement strand
GCACAGAGGGGTTATATCAGGGTTATACCTCTCTGTAATCCCCATGCAACCTCTTTGTAAACTACCTGTAATTTACAAATGAGTTCAGCGCATATGTAGTTTCATGGGTACAAATAAGTTACACGGATGTTACAAGAGACTTACACGGATGTTACAGGGGGTATAACCCAAATATAATCCCCTTGTACTCCCTGAATAATTCCTAACTTACGCAGCGCTGCGTACGTCTTATAAACGTAAATTTTAGACATTGAATTGACATGAGAGATCTAAGGTTGAAAGAGGGTTGAAAAGAGTGAGGCAATAAATATGTAAATATGATTTAAACAGTATATTTATGATATGATGGTGTTTTTGGCATACCGGAGAGTCCATAAGGAGAGAGGGTCCAATGAGATCAACAAATCTTATTTTAATTCATATAATATAAATTTACATCCATAGCACACAATTCTTAGATATTTATATATTTGACATCTAAGTTTTCATATTTATATTTGTAATACATTAATGTCATAAATCTATGAATGAAAATATGTATTTCATTAAAAAAAAACAAGTTATACTTTTAATGTGATGTTAAATATCGGGAATGCTATACTTCAAATTAAATCGGGAATCCACAACTTACCGAATAAACCAATTACATCAAAACACGTGCCATCTCATTCACCGCTCGATTAGCAGCTAATGATCAACGGACCATATTTGCCAAACTCGCAATCCGTGACTCTCCCTTCCATCCAATGAAATTTCTTTCTCCAACCTATATGTAGAGCTCAGAAGTGTAGAAACAACGCATCAACAAATTCTGTGATCCTTCCGTACCTCAATGGCTCCTAAGGCAGAGAAGAAGGTGGCGGAGAAGAAGCCGGCGGCGGAAGAGAAGAAGCCGGCGGTGGAGGAGAAGAAGCTCGCCGAGAAGAAGCCGAAGGCGGAGAAACGGCTCCCGACCAAGGATTCCGGCGACAAGAAAAGGAAGAAGAAGGCCAAGAGGAGCTCCGAGACCTACAAGATCTACATCTTCAAGGTTCTCAAGCAGGTGCATCCTGACATCGGGATCTCAAGCAAGGCGATGAGTATCATGAATTCCTTCATTAATGACATTTTTGAGAAGCTCGCTCAGGAGAGCTCTCGCCTCGGCCGCTACAACAAGAAGTCGACTATCACTTCTCGCGAGATCCAGACTTCTGTGCGCCTTGTTCTTCCCGGCGAGCTGGCCAAGCACGCGGTGTCTGAAGGTACCAAAGCTGTTACCAAGTTTACCAGCTCTTGAATGTATGGTGTAGATTGTTGTTTGTAGGACTGACTGATCATTTTATGTATTTGGGAATGGAATGCGTATGATATGTGGGCTTGACTGTGGAAATGACGTTAATTTTGAATTCTTCTTCTTTCTGGATGAATTTTTGTTGTTTTACATTCAAGCATCTCCTACTGCACCTAGATTTTCTGGTGAAGCTGGCTTCTTTAGGTAATCAGAATGCAAATAAAAAATCATCTAGTTAAAATAACTGCATTGAATTAAGAGGCAAATATTTTGAACTCAAAAAACACTTTTTTGGCAGTGTTGGAGCCATAAAATAAAGGAGCATTGTGTGTGATTAGTTGGAAAGGTAATAATGGGATTGCGGCGCGTGGGTTCTGCCTCAAGTCCTTAAATGTGATGGTGTTTTTGAGGTTTACTTCCTTTTTGGAAATCTCAAATGTTTAAACATATCGTTAAATTTCAACTTTGGCAATTAAACAAATAAATTGGAAGAGCCTCAAGTCCTTAGTTTGTAGATTGATTTTGACATTTATAATCAAAATGAACCTCTCAACTTGATGGACCTAGTGATGTTGAAAATAATCCTTGCTTAAAATGAGGTGGAGGTTGCAAACATTGAACACTTTATTTGGATGGTAAGTTTGCAGAAATTGATATTATAGAGAAGTCTTTAAGTTGAAATTCATATCATATCTCGAGATTTGTCTTGGATGTCTTGAGATTTGTCTTGAATGATGGAGATTTATTAAGGCGTATTAATTTCAAATTTAAATTCAAGTTCATACGAGTCATGATTTTAATAAATTTATAATCAAAGTGATAAACCTAAAAATATAGAATGCAATTCAATTTGAGTTCAAAGGAGTAGGAGGTTGCAAACACTAAGGTGAAATGTTGACAACATTTCAACAATTTAGAGGATATATCTCTTGAAATAAAAGTTTGATTTTGGGCTATTAGTTTTTCAGTCATAATTGTTTTTAATAAGGTTAAATAAAAACTTAATTTATGGAAGTATGTTTTAGAAAATTCTCGTCTAAAAGTTTATTCTAGAATAATTCATAATTTTTTTTTAAAATGTGTGATAAGTATGAAATTAAAAATAGAATTTTAGAGTCATTTGTAATTATTAGGTTAGAATTGTAGTGATACAATTTTAGTCATTAATTTAGAAGACATGATTAGTATAAATATAGGTAAAGTTTTTGAGTTTGTATTAAACTAAAAAAAGTGAAAAGTAAAAGTATAGCTTCTTCTATAAATTTTTAGGAGTATCAGGATGAAGACACTTTTTGGAGCGCATAACGTTTGAGAGGTTGTGGAGAAATGCTACAATGTGCCAAGTGACAAGTCTGCTCTTTACAAAACATAAAATGATAGTTTAAGAGACTTGCGAAAGAGAGATAAAAATGCTCTCTTTTTCATCTATTTAGCTTTAGATGAATATGATTTTGAGAAGATCTCAAGTGCTACGTCGACCAAACTAACATGGGAGAAGCTCGAGTTCTCGTATAAAGGAGAAGAGAAGGTTAAAAATGTACGACTTCAAATTTTAAGAAACCAATTTGATGTCTTGTAAATAAAAGAAAGCGAGTTGGTCTCGGATTACTTTTCTAGAGTTATTATCATTTTAAATCAACTAAAAATAAATGTTGAGAAGTTAAAATATGTGGCTATCATAGAAAATGTTTTTCGATCGTTTGATTCAAAATTTGATAGTATTACTACCATTATCAAATAGATCAAGAATTTACAAGCCATAACGATAGAACAATTTTTGGATTCATTATAAGCTCATGAAGAAAAGAAGAAGAAGAATGAAGAGATTTCCGAACAACTCCTCAAGGCGGATCTCCAACGAACTCAAAAAAGATGAAAGCTTTAACAATATTAGAAGACAACATGAAAGAGGTAGTGGACAAGGATGAGGTCATGCTCGCAAGTAAGAATGAGGTACCAATAATAACTATGAGAAAGAGAAAGCTCTACAAGAGGATGTGGTAGAGGATAAGGACGTGATCATGCTAGTAAGCAAGAATGAGATACCAACAATAACTATGAGAAAGGAGAAAACTATACAACAGAATGTGGTAGAGGGAGCTTAAACTCGATGTATGATAAATCCTAAATTAAGTACTATAATTGTAACAAGTTCGAACATTATGTAAAATAATTTAGAGCACCTAAGAACAAAGTTAATGAAAGAGTTAACTACATATAAGAAAATAGAGAAGAAGATGACACTCTACTTCTAGCATATAAGAATAATGAAAGAGGTGAATGTAGTACATGATACCTATACATCGTTGCAAGCAATCGTTTGTGTGGGAGACAAAACATGTTCGTAGAGTTTCATAAATTAGTAAGCTGCAATATGTCTTTTGGAAATGCGTTCAAGATAAAGGTGAAAAACAAAGATATCACTCTCATTCATAAAAAAAAATGGGAAATATCAATTTATTTTTGATGTTTACTTTGTGCCGAATATGAAGAGTAATAATATCTTGAGTTTACGACAACTCTAAAAGAAATGATATGATATTCATTTGAAAAAGATACTCTTTTTTAAAAGACAATATTTGTAACTTGATTACTAAGGTGCTAATGACTAAAACTAAAATATTTTTGCTCAACATTCAAAATGATATTATCTAATGTCTTAAAACCTGTTATAAAGATGATTTATTGGCTTTGACATCTTCGATTTGTGCATCTCAATTTCGGAGGACTCGAAATTCTTTCAAAAGAGATTGTGAAAGGATTACCTTGCATCAATCACTATGATCAATTATGTGAAGTATGTTTACTAAGAAAAAACACTTCAATAAAAGTTTTCCAAAAGAGTCAAGTTCAAAAACCCAAAAACCTATTTAGCTCATACATATAGATGTTTGCGATCCACTCGGTAAGAGCAACTATTTTCTTCTCTTCATAGATAATTTTTCATGAAAAACATGAGTGTATTTCTTAAAATAAAAATTAGAGGTTTTTGGAGAATTCAAGAAGTTTAAGGTAGATGTGGAGAAAGAGAGTGAACTTGAGATCAAAGCTATGTAATCTGATCGAGGAGGACAATTCACTCCAAAAGAAATTCAAGAATTTTGTGTAACCAACAGAATACGTTGACTCTTAGCTATTCCAAGATCCCCCAACAAAAGGGAGTAGTGGAAATGAATTATAGAACCATACTTGACATGACACGGAGTATGCTAAAACGGAGAGATTGTCGAAGGAGTTTTGGGCAGAAGCGGTTGCATGTGCTGTTTATTTGGCTAACCGATCACCAATAAAAAATGTATTGGGAAAGACACCACAAGAAGCATGAAATGGAAGGAAGCCCGATATTCCTCATATACGAGCTTTGGTTGCATAACTAATATACACATACCCGACGAGAAAAGTAGTAAGCTTGATGACAAGAATGAGAAGTTCATTTTCATTGTTTACGACACCAACTCGAAAGGCTACAAACGATACAGTCTAAATACAGGGAAGACAATCATCAACAGAGATTTCATATTCGATGAAGGAGGAGAATGAGACTGATGACTAGATGATGAGGACTTCAACTTTTTCCCATACTTTCAAGAAGAAGACAGAGCAACCAATGATCGAACAAGCAAGAGACGAGCTTATTACTCTACAAACAACATTGACTACAAGTAGTGAAAGTGACTCATTCAACTTCAAGAAAAAATTCAAGTGAAAGAGTATCACACTTCAGAAGATTACAAGATTTTATGAGATAAATAAATATCAATATAATCTTACTCTTTTTTGTCTCTTTGAGACTGTGAGCCCATGTATTTTCAAGAAGCCTTACAAAACAAGAAGTGGAAAGATGCAATGGATGGAGAAATTAAGACAATAGAGAAAAATGTCACATGAGAGCTAGCTTCACTTCCTAAAGGGCATAATACAATTGATGTAAAGTGGGTGTACAAAATAAAGAAGAATTCCAAAAGAAGAAATTAAAAGATGCAAGACAAGATTGGTGGCAAGGCTACAGTCAAATAATAGAAATTGTCTATGATGAAGTATTTGCCCCTATTGCTCGATTAAAATCAATTAGACTAACAATCTCTTTGACAACTCAAAATAAATAGAAAATACATCAAATGAATGTAAAAGCTGTCTTCTTGAATGAAAAATTAGAAGAAAAAGTACATTCAAGAACCACGAGGATATGAAGTCAAAAGACAAGAAAATAAGGTTTTAAAGCTAAAAAAACTTTTTACGGGTTGAAGCAAACGCCAAGAGCATGGAATAGCCGAATAGACAAGTATCTGCAAGATAATAACTTCATAAAATGTCATAATGAGCATGCTCTTTACACCGATAATGAGGATGTAAATGTTTTGATTATTTATTTATATGTCGATAACTTGATTTTCACCGGAAACAATCCAAGCATGTTTGAAAAGTTTAAAGAAGCAATGACAAAAGAGTTCAAAATGATAGATATTGGGCTCATGACATACTACCTTGGCATTGAAGTAAAACAAACGGAAGACTATTTTCATTTTTCAAGAAGGTTATGCAATGAAGATATTGAAGAAGTTTAAGATGGATAATAACCGATTTATAAATATCCTTGTAGAATGTGGAGTCAAGCTATCAAAGTATGATGAGAGAAAAAGAATTGATCCAACAGTTTTCAATAGTTTGGTTGGTAGTTTGCGATACTTAACATACACAGTCTGATATTTTTTATGTTGTTGGATTTATCAGTCATTACATGAAGACTTTGACTGTTACTCATCTGAAGACTGTTAAAAGAATTATGTGTCTTATCAAAGGTAAAATCGATTTTGGCTTACTTCACTCATCATCTAACAATTTCAAACTTGTAAGATATAACGACAGTGATTGAGCTTGAGACATGGATGATAAAAAGAGCACTACAGTGTTTGTGTTCTTCATATGAGACACTGTTTTCATTTGAATGTCAAAGAAACAATCAATTGTTACTATTTTTACTTGCGAAACAGATTATGTGGCTGCAACCTCTTCTATTTCCCATGAAATTTGGCTTCAAAACCTATTAAAGGAGTTTAGTTTATTACAAAAAGAGGCAGTTAAGATTTTGTATTGATAATAAGTCTGTTATAACGCTAGCAAAAAATCCAGTTTTCCATGATAGAAGCAAGCACATTGATACACGCTATCACTACATCAAAGAGTGCATTGAAAGAAAAGAGATACAAGTGCAGTACGTGAATTCTCAAGATCAAGACTGGAGACTTTATTAAAATGAGAAGTTTACTTTCAGTCACAAAATCTAGTTTAAGAGAGGGTGTTGAAATATAAACTTGATTTTGGGTTGATTTTTGGGTTATTAGTTTTTGAGTTTTAGTTATTTAAATAAAGCCCAATAAGAACCTAATTTTCGAAAGCATATTCTTGAAAAGTCTCATTTAGAAGCTTATTCTAGAGTAATCCATAGAGTTGTCTAGAATGTGTGGTACATATGAAATTATAAATAGAATTCTAGAGAGCCATTTGTAATAATTATATTAGAATTGTAGTAACACAATCGTAGTCATGAATTTAGGAGGTGCCACTAGTATAAATAAGGGTGAAGTTTTTGAGTTTGTATTAAGTTAAGAAAAAGTGAAAAATAGAGGTGTAGCTTATTCCATAAATTTTTAACCTTTGCCAAATCCTAAAAGCTTTTCTATTCCAACAATAGGTGCAGTGAGATGACCTTTATTTTGCTTGCGATCTCCGGTTTCTAACCACATCTTGAAGTTGCCTCTCCCCCAAAATTTAGGAGCGGTTGGTTCCCTCTCAGGCTCCCTTAAACCTTCTGGTTGCCCATGATATTGACTTCTTTTCGAAAAACTTCAATGTTTAAATATTATTAATCTCAATCTAATCAATTAGATGAATAATTTGGCTTAGTACTTTTTATATGAATTTGATGTCTTATCAAGAAATTTTTATCGATCGACATGAATCTCAATATATTTGAAGTAAAAAATATTTCAAATTTAAATTGAAGATTGCATGGGGCTCAATTTCATTAAATTTAGTCAAACTGAATATCCCAATTTAAAACAATTACTGAAGGTGGAAGTAATTTAAATTGAATTCAAAATAGCTGGAGGTTGCAAACACTTGTGTTGTAGTGTTGGCGGCTACATTTCAGCAATTTAGAGGGCAGGGGTGGAGTGAGACGACCTTTATTTTGTTTCTAAGACTGACCGATCATCATCCTATGTATTGGAAAATCGATAGTGCATCATATGTTGGCTTACTCATGTACAGATAGAAGCATAGAAGCCTATCATCTTTCTCACATGAAGGATAGTTAAGATAACCAGGGTGACTCGACGTCTGCCTACGTTCCATTCTCTTTGATCGATTATTTTTTAAAATTTAAAGTTTATGATGGTCTCGACATTCTTTAAATATCAAAATCCTTTCTGCTTACTAATGGACTGGCCTGGGGAAGTATCAACAAGCTTGACGATATCCTCCTTAAGAACATGATCAGTTCTGAATATGCCGTTAGAGCTGACGATGATTGGACAAAGCAACCGTTGCCACAGTGAATGAAAGGGTATTGCACACTTCTTAAATATGTACTTACAAGATGGATAGAGTCACAATTTCGTTATTATTTCACTTATATAGGATGTGACAAGTGATGTGACAACTACATCTATTTTATGAGTACATACTTTATACATATTGAATAGTTTCTCCAATCTGAGAGCTGGCTGACTTTAATGATGGAGTGCTTTAAGTATAAATTGGAGAGTTTGTGTGTGAGGTATCTAATATTAAAGGTATTAATTGCTACGTATGTTAATCAGCCTAAAATTAAATATAAGGGCATTTATACATATACCACACAATTTTTATGGGTTCACATGCCTAATACCTAATTTTGATATTTGCATGGCACTCAAAATTTTAATATTATATCAAAATAATAATATTAATAAATTTTAAAAAAATGAAATACATATTTATTATGCATAAATAATGACAACAAAGTGTTATAAATTTAAATATCAAATTTTAAGTATTTGGTACATAAGTACTGCATGTGAATTGTCTTAAATATAATTGTTTGTAACAAAAGAATCTTATTTTAAAATTTTTTATTTGATGTGAGTGGGTGCCTTCTTATTTTTTTATTTGATGTTTTTAACTCATAATATATTAAATAGAAATAAAATAAAAAAAAATTTAGTGCATCTATCATAGTATAGTAGTTAAGGGTATAATCTCCTACTGTGAGGACGTGAGTTTAAATTGAGCTCATCTTTTCAAAAATAAATAAATAAATAAAATAATCAATAATCTTATTAAGTCAAAATTGAGCGCTCAACTAACTCAAATAAAAGAAAAAATGAGAATTAATTATATGGAGTATATGGAAGAGATTTTTCATCATCAAATAAGATTTTGCTTCCCATCAATTAGTTTTTCACCTATTAGATTTTAAAGTAGAATGTAGTATTTTTTATGTGTTCTATAATGTATTTCTTTTTACTCTTCATTTGAGCTACATTACAGAAGAAAATATTTCATCCGAACACATCACGTCTAAATGATCACATCTAAATGATTAATTATCGACGACCACTTTACCATACACGTCAGTGGTGTAGTGTGGGACAAATCTATGTTTTTCCTTTTTTTTTTTTTTTTTTAATTGCCATTGTAATGTCCAATGCACATTTTATGAGCGCAAAGAGCTCGTTTTTGTCTATGGGTCCCGTCCTTCTCCCTCAGTTCAGCCCATCTTCATTCTCTCCTCATTTCCCAACTATAAATCACACTTCCTCCCCTTCTTCCCTTCTCTCTCCTCAACGCCTTCTGCATTCTTCCAAGAAACTCTCTATAAATCAGCAAATCGCGACTTGAGGCTTTCTTCAAACTGGAAGGAAATGTCGTCCATCTTTTCTCTCGTGACGGGAAGGAGAGGTCCGAGCGGTTACGGCTCTGCATCCACCGCAGAGGAGGTCACCGACGGAGTCGATGCGTCCAACCTCACCGCCATCATCACCGGTAAACCATTTAATTCCCTCTTCTTTTAATTAGTCTTTCTTCTATATCGTTTCTTTATCAGCATCAATCCTTATTTTCAGCAGGCTATTTCTTGAATTTCTCCCAAACTTTGTCATTAATTGCATTTCGGATACATATGGTTTCATGAATTTTTAAGCACCATCCAATTCCTATGTATTAATATATCGCTAATATTCATCCATATCTAATTATCCAGGAGGAGCTAGCGGAATCGGCTCAGAGACGGCCAGAGTGTTAGCTCTCCGGCGAGCCCACGTCGTCATTGCTGCTCGGAAAATAGACGCTGCCGAAGATACCAAGAAGAACATCCTTAAGAGCAATCCAGCTGCTCGTGTGGACGCCATGAAACTTGATTTGAGCTCTCTGAAGTCTGTAAGAGAATTTGCAGATAATTTCTTGGCAGCAAACATTCCATTAAATATTTTGATGTAAGTTAATTGTCACTGTTACGTAATCTTTCTGTAGAAAATTTGATGATTTTACAGACTTCGTACCTCGACGTTGACTTTGCGCCATTTATCTTCAGAAATAATGCCGGCGTCATGTTCTGTCCTTTTCAACTCTCGGCAGATGGTTTGGAGTTGCAATTTGCGACTAACCATCTTGGTTCGTATTGTTTCGTTTGCCTCTACATATCTAATGTCTAAACATTAGTATTTATATGCATATTGCTCAAATCTTTAACATCAGATTAAACATATTGTCATAATTATCTTCGTAAAGATAAAATACATCTTAATTATCATGCACAAGTGTAAATGTCAAAGTTTAGGTATTGTTAGATATGTAAATACATAAAAAATGTTTGGCATGAATGCAAATTTCCCTTAGAAAGTTTTTTTGGGCATTTACATATATGCCACACAATTCTTATGCATTTACATACCTAACAACTAATATTCGTATTTATTTCCATACCACTCAAATCTGTAACATCATACCATAAATATCAACTGCACCTTTTTCTTGCATAGATTTATGACACTAAGATGTTATAGATGTAAATATCAAATTTGGGTGTTGGATGTGTAAATAATAAATAAGAAATGTGTGGTATGTATGTAAATTTCACTCTTTTTTTTTTTTTGTTTCGTATGTGTTGTTTTGATGAATTATCAGGTCATTTCTACTTGACCAACCTTCTTCTTGAGAAAATGAAGAGAACGGCAGAGGACAGTGGGATTGAAGGAAGAATTGTGAATTTGTCATCCATTGCGCACCTTCATACTTATGAAGGCGGAATAGTGTTTGATCATATCAACGACAAAGAGAGGTATGATAATGCTGATTATTTTAACAAACTAAATTACTTTTTATGAATTTTCTATGGATATTAATGCTTTTTTTGTTTTTCTTATTTCATCAGATATGATGACAAGAAGGCCTATGGACAATCGAAACTAGCAAACATACTGCATGCAAATGAGTTATCCAGACGATTGAAGGTGATTCTGATGCTCAATGCTACCTGATAGTTTTGCAATTTATTTAGTTCGATGAGTTTTATCCTTTCTTTTGGATCTGGTAAAAGTCTTAAGCTCGGTGTGTTGAGTACAGAAATAAGATGGGACATTTATTTGTCAGCTTTCAAACTATGCTTTTGATGTCTAAATGAGTAGTGAATTCTGTTAATTCGCCTTTTAACAAATATTCAAACTTGCAAAGCAGGAGGAAGGCGCTAATATAACTGTTAACTCTGTTCATCCTGGATTGATCATGACCAATCTAATGCGGCATTCCTTCCTCATGATGAGTAAGTGCATGTATTTTGAAGATATGAAGCTCATTCGAATTTCATTTGCCAAAAGTTTACTTTTTTTCTGCAGAGGTTTTACAACTATTCACCTATATGATGTGGAAGAATGTACCGCAGGTAGGTTTGCAGCCATATGTTCATGTTAGTTCTGAATCATAGAAGCAATTATATGGTTCTTAAGAAGGCCGAAATGACTGGATAATTTGCAGGGGGCAGCAACCACGTGCTACGTTTCTCTGCATCCGAGCATTAAAAGTGTGACGGGGAAGTACTTTGAGGACTGCAATGAGGCGAAGCCTGGCATCTTGGCGAATGATGTAAGGCTTGCGAAAAGATTGTGGGACTTCAGTGAGAATTTGGTGAAATCTGCTGAGTGATATATTTAACTAATTTGGCTTAGGCCAGAGCTCAGCCTTCCATATTCTTTGCTTTGTGCAGAAAAATGCTCTGCAGACTCATGTGGGTTAAAATTATTAGTCATTTATAGACATAATAATTTTCATACATGTTTAATCCTTTGTTATTATTAATATTACGACCTTTTTAGATTGATATTCAGCCCAAAGAGCATCTTAACATTGTATTCTTTATTTTTTAAAATAAAGACTCCTTGGCTTCAACAAAAGTTGTTAGATTATGCTTAATCAGCCAAGATGAAATATTTGAAGTATAATTAGAGGTTTTAAAATAATTATTAGAAGATTAAATGGGTATGTTTATAATTGAATCGAACAGTGAGATGAGAGAAATATTACTAGCCTAAGATCATTCAATTCAAAGTTTGTTAAGGTGGAATTCAAATACTGAAAGAATGATTATAATAAAAGGACTAAACACATATCATGCCATGAAGTATTTTTGAAGCCAAAATTTATTAAAACAATAATCTAAAAAATTACAAGTAAACTTTTATTTTGTTGGAATGGAGAAGCTTCTAGAATTTGACAAAGATTAAAAATTTATGGAAGAAGCTCCACTTCTATGTATCATCGTTTATTGCTTGATACAAACTCAAAGACTCCACTCCTATGTATACTAGTGACACATCCTAAATTAATGGCTAAGATTGTGTCAGTACAATTATAATCTAATGGTTACAAATAATTCCATATTTACCACACATTCCAAAATAAGTTTTTAGACGAGACATGCTTCTAGAAATTAAGCTTTTATTGGACTTTATTTAAATAACTAAAATCAAGTTTATCTTTCAACATATTTTTCGTTTGATGGGGGGAATTAAAACAAGCTACGAGCTAAATCTAAATCACAAAAAAAATTTTGAAGCCTAGTGTTGGGTATGGCTCATATACCAGGAATTTGGAATCTCTTGAATTTGGAGAGGTGTGTCTCTTGGTTTGAAGATATGTGTCTCTTGGATTAGTGAGTTGGGGGAGCGAGGGCGTGTTTGTAATTATCTGTGAGTTTTATTTATAAATAGATGTGTAACCCTATGAGTATGTAACTCATTTGAAATAGTGAAATTCGCTGCTCTGCTCCCGAGGATATAGACATCTTTGTGGAACCTCGTTAAATCTTTGCGTTCTTCTGGATTTGCCTTGTTTTACCCTAAATTTCACAATAATTGGTATCAGAGCACCAGGTTCTAGGGCGGAGGAGATCGGCGCAGGAGGAAGAAAGAACTTTTGGGTGGTTTTGCGGTAGTTCGAGGCCAAGCAAAGTTCTGCGACGATTTAATGCATGAAGGAGTTCCTGCGGAAGAAGAGGCTTCAGCGAGAAGCTGTTCGTCATTTTTCAGAGGAGTTGGCAGAGGAGCAGTTCACGCTTCTTCTTGGGTATTTTGCTTGCAACTCAGCGGCACCAGCGGGGTTCGCAAATTGAGTTCGGGCAAGAAATTTCTGTCAGGAAGATCGTTCGCAAGCGAGAAAAAGATCAAGCGCGAAGGAAGTTTGCAGTTCCCGGTTTTGAGAATAGGCGCGAAGCAGAGCAGTGATTCACGACATCGGGACATGCGTCTGCGAGCGGAGGAGTGCGAAGAAGACAGACGATTACTGTTCGGCAGTTCGCGCAGGCGTTCGTCTCTTGGTTCGTGGGCAGACGGCGACTCCTTCGTGGGCAAGTAGCGAACATGAAGATTTTTCTTTGAAGGGATCAAGGAATCTTTGATTTGCACTAGAGCAAGGGAAAGGATATTCCTTGGTTGGAGGGAAGATAATTGAGGAAAGTAAAGTTTTTTTTTTCTTTGAAGTCCCTCTGATTTCCTTTGGTCGAGGCTGGAGAGAGGAAGATTTTTTTTCTTTGGTTCTTTGGCTCGAAGAGAATATTTCTCTGTTGTAGCGACGATGAGGTTTGCCAGTTTCACGAACCTTGGTGGCATTCGGCGAGGCAGAGTTCGTGAATAGGAGTTCGCGTGCAGTAATCGCGAACAGGAGCATTTGTGAACAGAGGTGTTTGCAAATTTTGTCACAGGAGCTGCTCAGGTGCAGTTGCGACAGGTGGTGTTCGACCAGCGGAGTTCACAAATTTGTTGCAGAAGTTGCGGTATGTNCAGGTAGGTTTGCAGCCATATGTTCATGTTAGTTCTGAATCATAGAAGCAATTATATGGTTCTTAAGAAGGCTGAAATGACTGGATAATTTGCAGGGGGCAGCAACCACGTGCCACGTTTCTCTGCATCCGAGCATTAAAAGTGTGACGNAGGCCGAAATGACTGGATAATTTGCAGGGGGCAGCAACCACGTGCTACGTTTCTCTGCATCCGAGCATTAAAAGTGTGACAGGGAAGTACTTTGAGGACTGCAATGAGGCGAAGCCTGGCATCTTGGCGAATGATGTAAGGCTTGCGAAAAGATTGTGGGACTTCAGTGAGAATTTGGTGAAATCTGCTGAGTGATATATTTAACTAATTTGGCTTAGGCCAGAGCTCAGCCTTCCATATTCTTTGCTTTGTGCAGAAAAATGCTCTGCAGACTCATGTGGGTTAAAATTATTAGTCATTTATAGACATAATAATTTTCATACATGTTTAATCCTTTGTTATTATTAATATTACGACCTTTTTAGATTGATATTCAGCCCAAAGAGCATCTTAACATTGTATTCTTTATTTTTTAAAATAAAGACTCCTTGGCTTCAACAAAAGTTGTTAGATTATGCTTAATCAGCCAAGATGAAATATTTGAAGTATAATTAGAGGTTTTAAAATAATTATTAGAAGATTAAATGGGTATGTTTATAATTGAATCGAACAGTGAGATGAGAGAAATATTACTAGCCTAAGATCATTCAATTCAAAGTTTGTTAAGGTGGAATTCAAATACTGAAAGAATGATTATAATAAAAGGACTAAACACATATCATGCCATGAAGTATTTTTGAATTTTGCCAAAATTTATTAAAACAATAATCTAAAAAATTACAAGTAAACTTTTATTTTGTTGGAATGAAGAAGCTTCTAGAATTTGACAAAGATTAAAAATTTATGGAAGAAGCTCCACTTCTATGTATCATCGTTTATTGCTTGATACAAACTCAAAGACTCCACTCCTATGTATACTAGTGACACATCCTAAATTAATGGCTAAGATTGTGTCAGTACAATTCTAATCTAATGGTTACAAATAATTCCATATTTACCACACATTCCAAAATAAGTTTTTAGATGAGACATGCTTCTAGAAATTAGGCTTTTATTGGACTTTATTTAAATAACTAAAATCAAGTTTATCTTTCAACATATTTTTCATTTGATGGGGCGAATTAAAACAAGCTGCGAGCTAAATCTAAATCACAAAAAAAATCTTGAAGCCTAATGTTGGGTATGGCTCATATACCAGGAATTTGGAATCTCTTGGATTTGGAGAGGTGTGTCTCTTGGTTTGAAGATATGTGTCTCTTGGATTAGTGTGTTGGGGGAGCGAGGGCGTGTTTGTAATTATCTGTGGGTTTTATTTATAAATAGATGTGTAACCCTATGAGTATGTAACTCCTTTGAAATAGTGAAATTCACTGCTCTGCTCCCGAGGATATATACATCTTTGTGGAACCTCGTTAAATCTTTGCGTTCTTTTGGATTTGCGTTGTTTTACCTTAAATTTCACAATAATTGGTATCAGAGCACCAGGTTCTAGGGCAGAGGAGATCGGCGCAGGAGGAAGGAAGAATTTTTGGGTGGTTTTGTGGCAGTTCGAGGCCAAGCAAAGTTCTGCGACGATTTGATGCATGAAGGATTTCCTACGGAAGAAGAGGCTTCAGCGAGAAGCTGTTCCTCATTTTTTAGAGGAGTTGGCAGAGGAGCAGTTCACGCTTCTTCTTGGGTATTTTTCTTGCGGCTTAGCGGCACCAGCGGGGTTCGCAAATCGAGTTCGGGCAAGAAATTTCTGCCAGGAAGATCGTTCGCAAGCGGGAAAAAGATCAAGCGCGAAGGAAGTTTGTAGTTCCCGGTTTCGAGAATAGGCGCGAAGCAGAGCAGTGATTCACGACATCGGGACAGGCATCCGCGAGCGGAGGAGTGCGAAGCAGACAGACGGTTACTGTTCGGCAGTTCGCGCAGGCGTTCGTCTCTTGGTTCGTGGGCAGGCGGCGACTCCTTCGCGGGCAAGTAGTGAACATGAAGATTTTTCTTTGAAGGGATCAAGGAATCTTTGATTTGCACTAGAGGAAGGGAAAGGATATTCCTTGGTTGGAGGGAAGATAATTGAGGAAAGGGAAGTTTTTTTTTTCTTTGAAGTCCCTCTGATTTCCTTTGGTCGAGGCTGGAGACAGGAAGATTTTTTTTCTTTGGTTCTTTGGCTTGAAGAGAATATTTCTCTGTTGTAGCGACGATGAGGTTTGCCAGTTTCACGAACCTTGGTGGCATTCGGCGAGGCGGAGTTCGTGAACAGGAGTTCGCGTGCAGTAATCGTGAACATGAGCATTTGTGAACAGAGGTGTTTGCAAATTTTGTCACAGGAGCTGCTCAGGTGCAGTTGCGACAGGTGGTGTTCGACCAACAGAGTTCACAAGTTTGTTGCAGAAGTTGCGGTATGCGCAGTTGCGATAGGTAGTGCTCGGCCAACGGAGTTCTCAAGTTTGTCTCAGGTAGAGTTGCGACAGATGCAATTGCGACAGGTAGTGCTCAGTCAGCGGTGTTCGCGAATTTTGTTGCAGGAGCTGCGGCAGGTGCAGTTGCTACAGGTGGTGTTCGACCAATAGAGTTCACAAGTTTGTCGCAGGTGTTGCGACAGGTGCAGTTGCGACAGATGGTGCTCGGCTAGCGGAGTTCGCAAGTTTGTCGCAGGTAAAGTTGCGGTAGGTGCAGTTGCGACAGGTGGTGCTCGGTCAGTGGAGTTCGCAAGTTTGTCACAGGTAGAGTTGCGACAGGTGCAGTTGCGATGGGTGGAGTTCGTGAATTTCACGAATTGTTCGTCGGTTTGTCGCCGAAGAAATTGTGACAGGTGGAGTGTTTTATGTGAAAATTTTGATTAACGAATAACAAGAAATTGCTGGAAAATTACTGCAATTGATAGAGAAAATTTCAGGTTTATTTAATTTATTTGTAGTGTGTTTTGTTTCAATACAAGACAGGAAAAGTTCACTACAAAATTAATTCTAAATAATAATGTCTAGTGCAAAATTTGAAATAATAAAGTTCGATGGAACCAAAAACTTTGAATTGTTGGCACAACAAGGAATTTTGATGACATGACGAGTAATGAAACCTGATGGTAATATCTATAAACTGTTGGGGAGTACAGTTGTAGGTGGAGTTCACTCTGTCGGGAATTGCAACATTTATTTTAACCAAGCAAGATATTTTCAATAAGTTATTGTGCTACTTGAACTTGTTGAATATTTGCAGTTGCTAATTGGCATGGTTGCCCAACCCATTTTTGTGTAAGAAACTCCATGTTGTTTTTCTCGTAAGGAGCTGAATATTCGCAATGTGAAGATTTTCTTCTAAGGGATTGAATTTTTCGCCAAGGTGGAGAATTGCTAGGTATGACTCATATACCAGAAATTTGGAGTCTCATGGATTTGGAGAGGTGTGTCTATTGGGATGAAGATGTGTCTCTTGGTGTAAAGAGGTGTGTCTCTTGGACTAGTGGGTTGGGGGGAGCGAAGACGTGTTTGTAATTATCTGTGAGTTTTATCTATAAATAGTAGTGTAGCCCTATGAGTATGTAACTCATTTGAAATAGCAAAATTCGCCGCTCTGCTCCCGAGGATGTAGGCATCTTTGTCAAACCTCGTTAAATCTCTGCGTTATTTTGGATTTCCGTTGTTTCACCCTAAATTTCACAACACCCAATACTGACCACCAATGATAATTGACACCAAGGAAAGTTGTCATTACCCAACCAATATTGTTACATGCTAGAAATAAATAAATGACAAGAAAAATAATTCAATTTTAGCTTAGTTGAACTATATCTAATTCACACACAGATAAAGATGCGATAAGAGTCAAAACCAAATCTTTATGTGGCAACTTTATGAAGGGAAAAAATCATGAGGCGCGTCTAAATCGAAGTAAATCTATTATATATTCCAAGGTATGGAGTTTCACTTTTCATTCAAAGTAGAGAAGATATGGTTATAGAGTTTAGACTATGTTACAAAGATTAGTTAACAATCGTCTGAGAATAATAACTGGGTTATAACAGTAGTTAATGCAGACTAATGATGATCTCTAGTGATCATCAGCTTCTTGCAATTTTCAAGAGTATGGATATAGCTCTTGGCTTATTCTCCATATTTCATGTTGAGAATGAGGTCCTATGATAGAGTTTGGGCGGGGCATTTTGGAAAGTTTTACTAAAATCCGATAAAATTCTATTGGGTGATTCATGTTCATTTTTTGATCACAGATTATTATATTAGTATTCAAGTGTTTTAATGTTATGATAATCGAGTGATTTTAGACTCGTGGGATTTCTCTCTTATCAAGATACTTGATTTGATTGTAAGCATGTCAAATTTGAAGGTCATTATTTTTTTCAATTAATTCTTCAAAGCTCTAATCATACTTGATNTATGATAATCGAGTGATTTTAGACTCGTGGGATTTCTCTCTTATCAAGATACTTGATTTGATTGTAAGCATGCCAAATTTGAAGGTCATTATTTTTTTCAATTAATTCTTCAAAGCTCTAATCATACTTGAAGTGTGTTTGATCCGAACTCATTTGAGCTCAGATTATATTTTTTTTAGTATCATTGAGTTGGTATTGTCGCTATCTTCAATTTGACTATAAAATTGCTTAAATCAGAGCCTGAATGATCTTGAATTTGAACATAAATGTTTTCTCATCTAATATGCATCGAGATTCGTATCGATCATGCAAAATCTTTAATAACATTTCAAGTGCCATATATAGGCANCAGATTATATTTTTTTTAGTATCATTGAGTTGGTATTGTCGCTATCTTCAATTTGACTATAAAATTGCTTAAGTCAGAGCCTGAATGATCTTGAATTTGAACATAAATGTTTTCTCATCTAATATGCATCAAGATTCGTATCGATCATGCAAAATCTTTAATAACATTTCAAGTGCCATATATAGGCGGGGGTGCAAACGAGTCAAGTTGAGCTTGAGACACCCTCGGGTTGAGCTTGAGCTTGATTAATTTTATTGAGTTTGAGCTCATGCTTAAGACACCCTCACGAGCCCGCTTATTCATTATAAAAGATTATAAAATTTTGCATGAGTTAAAATAACAAATCTCGATTAGAGAAATGATAAGAATTTTCTTATTATAAATCGCTTAATATAAATATAACATATTTTTAATTTTTTTTAAATATTTAATGATAAAGTCTTCAAATTTAATATATTTTATGTGCATTTTAAGTTAAAATTTTTTTGGGATAGTTACATATAGACTACCTGAAACATCGATATTTACAAATTTACCAGCGAGGTGATTTTTGTGAACTACCAAATTGATATATTTATAAAATATATATATATATATATATATATATCGATTGGGATTTTATGGCGAATTTTGATATTTGATTGTGAATTTGAAAAATGGATGAAAAAAGGGTGGTTAAGTTGTAAACAAGAAGTTCTGGGCGGGCGTAATTTCACCTTTATTTTTTTTTCTCAAGGAGCAGGCTCACGTGCGAACGCATTGAATTGGAGCTAGTTCGAGCTCGGCTTGTTAGCTCATCAAACTCATTTTAAGAGCCACTTATCAAACCGATCTAGAGCCAGCTCACAACTTGGCTTGACTCACTTACACCCCTAGCCATAGGGGCTATTATTACTAAATTATTTATTTTATGATGTTAGTGCCTCGTAAATGTCTCTAGCCTGTTATTGCCCAACGGTTATTACCCAATCAACCTGTCATAAAAAACCTGTTCTTTAATAATTAAAGGACAAGCAGTGTTACTATTTTTGTAACTCATATTTTTCAATTATAGATGAGAAGAGAACTCTGCAGGAGCAGGAAATGCCCCTAAATCTCTAACTACTGATACAAGATCATCTGCATCATAATAATAAAACTGACTACCCTTCCAAGCAAATAAATCTCCTGCCGCAAATACAATTTATTAGCCATAAATTCTGACATATAAAAACAAACTGAAAAGTCTTACAAGAAAACACACTCACCGATCATCATCCATCATAAAAATCTTATTCCCAGCTTAAACAATCATCACCATCTTCAAATACTGCATGCCCCAAATCCCCCATAAGAATCACACAGCAATCATCCTCTGCTCCAATCCACCCTTCCCATCTCCACTCCCATCTCCCTTATACCGAAAGTCATATATCTCATACCTCACCACACAGCTGCTATACAGCACCTGACAGCCTTGATGATAACCGCAATAATCCGGAAACAAACCCAGCGCCGAATCCAAACACTCCCTGCAACTCCCCGCCGATAAATCCCTCGTACACTGCTCCATCCCCCTGATGCTCACCTTCTTCGTAAA